>JANHFL010002422.1:136141-148802 GCA_032468155.1 Oxyrhabdium leporinum
GCCATAACAAAAGCATTTATACAGAACAACCACAAACCAGTAAATGAACTACTAATTCATAGTGATTACTAAATATTGGACCTAGTGCAGACTCAAATGAATGAGCAGAAACTAAGTCCTTGCAAGCAAATTTCCCCAAATTCCAAGCAAGAATGCTTAGGAGTGAGGTCACAGAAATTCTTGGTCAAAAAGGACTATTTTAAGACACAATAATTCTATCTGTGTTTATGCATGTAGGAGGCATGCTGGGACCTCCCAATGAATAACCCTGCATATAACATTGTCTTCAGTAACCAATAAAAATATTAAGCTGTCTTGATATTAGCAACACTATTTCAACTGGATACAATAACAGAATTTTCTTCAATTCACATAATTTTTCACTTCTCAAAATGTAAGAAAAATATCTGCATTTGGTAGGTAGTATTTTAATATTTTAGCCCTGAATAGTCAGACTAATACTGAATGCTATTATTAATCTATACATTATTTGGTAAAGTCTTAAAATAATTAATACTTCGTTGTAAAACCAAATCTAAGAAATTATCCTGGGTGTTTATATCCAGAAAGTTTGTGAACAGAAACTTTCAGATATTTGATGCACATCCTTTACCAAATTAAAATTAAGTGCATCTCACAAACCAACCATTTTGTAATTTTGAAACAAGTATGTTTTTCTCTCTTCAAATGCTGAGCATGAATGAACCTGGCAATGCTTCTCCACTCAAAGGGAAAACCAGCTAGTGATCCTGCCATCTGTATTCTTCAGCTCTTGCAGGAAGCTGACACTCCACACAACAAAAATTACAACATCTCTTTTATCAGAGGAGCCAGAGATTAGCAGATGGGTTTTCCCTCCTTTTCTTGTATGCAATACAATAATCTCACTTATTCCCTGTAAAGGATAAAGACGTTCAGCTGGTCAAAATTAATAGATAGTCCCTCCGACTGGCAAATTCCGCTAATTTAAGATTTAAGGCAACCAGGAAAATCTCCACTACATAATCTTAGAAGTACATAAATCTGCTGGAGAAGACGGGTACATTTCAGCAACAATGAGCCTGGATGCCATCCAGAGGGAACCTCTTGCAGAGAGAGGCGGCCCAGCCCATGGCCCGTTCTTTCTGCCCTGTCTCTGTTGGATACTCCCCAGGTCTGCCTCACAGGGACCCGCCATTAAGAAGACAGGCCAGGAGGCCCTCTCGTTTTTAACCTCAAACCATGGTCTAGGACTAGGTGATAAGACGTGGACTAGCACTTTGCTGCTCAGGGGGATTTTTGACATTCCTTTCCAATTTTTATGCCCAAATTAATGCTTAATTTAAAAAGATGAAAAGCAACCCTGTTTCCTTTTGCTTTGCTGTTCGAAGGAACCTTCTGAGTCTTCCCATCTTAAACCCAAAATTAGGTTGCGTAGACCTAGAGAAGAACACCCTTAACATCCAAAGAATGATGGCAGACAGGTTTTTCCTCTCTGGTTAGAGAAGCAAAGAACAGTTCCCTCTTCCACAATCCAACAAAAGCAGGCCAAAAGACTCACGCTGTGCTTCTGCCTAGTCACGGGCCCAGGGGCGAGTGAGGCTACCCACCGTCGGAGAGATACCCAATGAACCCCACAACATGAGGAAACGGCAGCAAGAATTGTCGATGAAGATTCTCAGTCATCCAGGTGGAGTTGACAAAACAACACTGTTTGTGAAAGTGTTTGTCATGTGTGCAACTGCAAATTCCTCTGTGATGAGGCTGCGTTGCTCCCTGCTTGTATCTGTAAGACGGACAGTCTTCAGGCACAACTATCTGAAGACATTCAAGACAAGCAAGACTGTGTTCCAGGATGGCTTACAGAGTGGTTTTGTCTGTTTACGTAAAAGCTGCCTCTGCAACTCTTGAGTCCCTCGGTTAGCATTGTGCAATTATTTTCTTTCACAGCTTAGGAAGTTTATTTATGAAATAAATAAATAAACTTATGAAATTTATGCATCATGTTCCTGCCTTTCTGGCTAAGAAAGCACAGAAGAAAGAAAAAAAAAGAAATTTCAGCTGAAGATAAAGCAAAGGAAAATATATTTAATTCTACAAGCAAATTTTGAAATATTAAATGATACCTAATTTTTGTATTCTAAAATACACAGTTCCAGACTGGAACATTGACCACAAGCAACAGGATTAATTAAAAAAATGTGTGAGAATAAAAGCACGGGTATGATTTAAGAAAATAAAAAGTAAACTACCAACTCCAAAGACTTACAGCCACACAGGAGGATACGAATCAACCCAGCATAACATTCCGCAAGGGCCGTAGGTCAGCACACAACGCCCCATGGCTCAGCAGTTCCACCTGTCTCCATTCCATATGCAAAGGACACCACATGGGATTCCCTACAAATGTTAGAACTGGCTTGTTTTTAGGCAACTTGCTTGCCTTTGTAGGGATGAATAAAAAGGGATAACAAATAGCTTAAGCAGCATTTGGTATAACCAGCCCCAGCCTTTAATGGCAACTGATACGTAAACTTTAGCCTCAGAAGTATCTAGAAATATGACCGAAGATTGGAAGACTCTTTCCTACAAATGCCTGTGAAGGACCCAGCCTGGGCACTGGTGCTTTGCTCATCTGATAAAGTAGTTTGCCTTAAAAGCCTTTGTCCTATCCTTAAGCCCAGCAGCGATGGGCAACTTTCCTATCCCACTTTGCCTTCGGCATCCCAGGTGGTAGTTCCTGTCCTCAGGCCAGGATGCCTAGCAGGCCAGCAAAGAGTCTTCTGTGCCAGAGGGTCAAGTGGTGCTGCTACAGAAACAAACATGCATCGCCTCTAACAGGTACAACAGATTTCCAGTCCACTTTCGTTGCCAGAAAGTAATTTCCATGCTTTTTCCATGCTTTAAATTTCAACCAGAGGTGCTTCAAAGCCAACCCTTTAAAACTTCCTTCTCACAACCCATCAGCAGCTTAAAAAACAAACCACCAAAGATGCAGAATGCGGGAATAGCCAGCAGAGCCAGAAAACCCTGTCCTCGTGTGGCCAGATTAACATTTCATGTTGAAGCGGTTCTTCCATGAATGTTCATGTTCATACCATACCATGTGGCAGCTTCTTCCGCTGACAGATTTATGGGTTCTATGACAGGCAACCAAACCAGCAAACAGTAGCTAAGCATCCTGGAATAGCCTGGGAAGGAGAATAGGAGCTGGACCACATCCTGTCACATTTTACCTTACGGCCACCAAAGGCATTTTCTGCTGCTGCTGCTGCTGCTGCTGCTGCTGCTGCTGCTGCTGCTGCTGCTGTAGGTCGAGATAGGTTGCTACAGAGCAGCACCCTGGGGACTCTGCCCCAGGATACACCCTCTCGAAGGACAGAGAAACCTCTTGCCTACCTGCAAAAGGGGGAGGAGGATGCCCATCTGCAGTCCTCTCTCTGCCATAGCTGAGGAAACCGCTCTTTCAGCTAGCCCTGATCTCAGGATCAACCCTTCACGGAAGCCTTGTTTTCAACCTCAAAATAAAACCATCTCTAAAAGTCGTTCATGCGGCACTATGCATAGAAATTCTGCAATTATTTTTCTATAACAGTGCGGGTCTTGGCACATTTATCTAGAAGTAACTCTTGTTTTGTTTATCGCACAGCGCAGTGTGCCTAGAAGCACATGAAGTAGATATCTTCCTAGGTTCTCTGTCACTTGTGGAAGAAATGAAAGAGAGCCAAGGATCTCCCAAACAACTTTGGAATCACCCCATGAAATGCTCCATAGGAAAGACAATTGCATGGATGGGCTCGCATCAGAGCACACCACTTGCATCCTACATGTTGTTCAAAGTCAGAAACAGCGTACTGGCCAATTTCAAAAAGTTACCTAAAAGGATAGCATAATATACAGTTGAGCAGAATAATTCAAAGAAAAACCCCCACAAAGATTTCCTTTTTTCCCTTCCCGTTCTACACCCTTTTGGTGATCTTGGACAAACTACCAGCATTAAGGCTGCATCATTTTCCTCCCATTTGAAAAGCTCCAAGATGCTAAAGTGCAACTTTAAACTCTGCCTCTCCAATCTTTCCTTTCTCGAAGTCCTGGGAAGTTCTTGCACTCACATCCCAGTGCGAAGAAGAACAGGCGAAGAAGAACAGGCGTAATCAAGCAAGCAGGAAAGCCGCCAGCTGATGGGCGCCTCTCTACTGGGTCTTCTGCATCAGACCAACCTCAGATTCCAAAGCGGAAACTTTCCTTGCTTACACAAAGGAAAAGCCTCGCTAGGCCAGCTGGGCAAGATGGGACCTATGGGAGCTTCGGATCCAGTTAGATCTGGTGTTAATGAAAGAAAATGCAAGGAAGGCTGTGTGGGGAAGGGCTCTCCCAAGGCCTTTCCTAAAGGAAGCCTTGGAGAAGGGGTGGGCTCCCTCCCGGGCATCCCCACTTTCCTCTGGGGCAGCCCCTCCACTCACCCAGCCGGCAGAGTTGGATGTCCAGGAGCCCCCCTTCCCCCCCCCCCCGGGTAGGCTAAAGCAAACCTCACCAGCGGAATGTGCGCTGTCTCAGAGGCTGCAACCGCCCCGACTCCACTCGTCGGGTCTCTGGTGGACCAACAAAAGAGACCCCCGATGTTTTTAAGGCTCTCTAAAATATCCTCCCCACCTTAAAAGCCTCCCTCCCCCCAATCTCCGCAAAAGTCATCATGTTGGGTGAAACTCTGGAAAGGTGAAATTAGGAGGCAGTGTTCTTCTGCTTCCCAAGACCTGCTCTTTCCAGCCCCGGAAGCGGGACGCGGTCTCCAGCCCACACCAGACCAACGCTTCTATGGAAGCGCAGCTCCTGCGCAGGGGGTTTGGTCCTGAGTGTTCACGCGGCAGCTTTTCCCTCCTCGAACCGGGGCCCGGGGTTCGGGTGGGGGCTCCAGCCTCATTCCCCACATAAAAGCTCTATGTGTGTGTGTGTGTCTGTCTGTCTGTCTTCCGGGCTACCTGGATACGCTCCCACGCGGCGTATCCGACTGCTCTGCTTCCCAGTGGATACATAGCTCCGAGGCAAAGGGACCCAGCAGCAGCGCCGCCTACGCGAAGGGGAGAGCGGCGCTCGGATCTACACCGCGCCCGGGGGAAGCAGGGTCCTGGAGTAACGCTTGGCCGGGCGGCTCCGGTCCGAGCGGAGCGCGACGGCGGCAGACGCCCCTACCTTCCTTGCCGGGCGTGGGCGCCTTCGCTTTCTCCCAAGGCACCAGGACCTTCTCGTCGGGCTCCCCGTCCAGGAGGGCTTTGTCTCCGGGCAGGTACCACGCGGCGGAGTGCTCGGCCATCAAAGATTCCAGGTCGATGGTGCTCACCGCACCCTTGGCTCCGGCACCCTCGCAACAGCTGTTCAGCTCGCCGCTGTCCCCGTTCTGGCTCCCGCCCGAGCCTTCGAGGCCCTTCTTGGCGTTTTTGAGGCCCAGCGGCTGGTCCTCGGAGATGCTGAACTGCTGCCGCTGCAGCTGGATCTGCGCTTGCAGGATCTCCAGCGGATGAATCTCCTCCTGCACCGGGCCGGGGCCCCCGGCGCCGTAGCTGTCAGGGCTGGAGGTAGCCGTGCTGCTGCCGGCATGCAGGCCCAACTGCGCCAGGGCCGACGTCTTCTGTCCATTCAGGAGCGGGTGGTCGGCCGGGCGGCCGGGCGGCTGAAGCGGGCTGCGGCCGGAGGGACACCCTTTCGCGCCCTGGTTGTCGGAGCTGGAAGACACCTCATCCTCGTTTTCCGCCTCGGCGGGGAAGTCGCCGCCGCCGCCGCCGCCGCCGCCGCGAGGGCTGCAGGATTCCACCTGGTCCAGAGAGGGAAGGAGATCGGCCTGCTCTGGAGGAGGCTGGAGGAGGAGGTCGCCGCCTCCCTTGGCCCAGGTAGAAGGCGGGGAGCTCAACGCCTTGGGGGCCTCGTGAAGGTGGGGGGTGCCGCCTCCGCTTCGCTCCCCGCCTTGTCCGGGGCTGCCGCTCTCTACGCCCGTCGTCTGGCCGTACTTCTCAAAGAAGCCGCCCGCGCCGCCAGTCGCCCCGGCGGCTGGGCTAACGTGGCCGCTGTCTCGTTTCCTGCGCCCCCTGCCTCGTCCGCTTGCCGCTTTGGCGTCGGGGCCTGATCCAGGAGAGTAATTGGGGGAGAGGCCGCTTTCGCCCGTAGGAACCGTTGCGGCCGGGAGGGGAGGCTGCGGCCCTGCTCCGTTTGTCTCGGGAGGGTCTGCGGGGCTAAGCTTGCTCCGCTTGGCGCCCTCCCCGCTGGCCCCACCGCCCACCGCCGCGGGCGCGCCCTTCTTGCCGAAGGTAACGTTGAGGTTGGGCGCACCCAGACTGGCGATCATGTTCTGGCAGGCGGTGGAGAGCGCTGCCAGGCAGCTCTGCCCGAAGAGGCCGCTGCTCTCCTTGGGGCCCGCGCTCCCGGGCGGCGCCCCGACACCGCCTTTTGGGAAAGAGCCTAGCGAGAGAGCCCCCAGCTTACTGCTGGCCGGGGCGGGCCGGGGCTGCGACGGAGGGGGTGCAGAGCTCTGAAAGTCCGTCGGCGGTCCAAAGGACCCGGGCGAAGCGCTGTGCGGGGTGGCCTGTCGGCTGGGACCCCCAAAAGGAAAGCTCTGCGCCTGCGCTGCGAAGTCGGGGTGGCTCGGCCTCCGCTCCGACGGCGGACTCAAGCCGAACTGGCCTTGCAAGCCGCCTGGCGAGGAGACGTGTCCTTCGCCCCCGGAGGACATCCGCAGGGCTGGCGGCGGCGGCGGCTCCTGCAACCCGCCCATTCCCGGTCGGAACAGCAAATCTCCGCTGCCCGCCGGAGGATGAGGCGGCGGGAACCAAGCACCTTCCTGCGCCTCGAAAGCGGCTTCGCCCGGGTGTTGGTGCGGGGACTGGTGATGGCCGTGGCCGCCGGCAGTGTGAGGGTGTTGGTGGTGCCCGACCTGCTGCAGGCTGGGCGGACGGAGGCGCTGAGATTGGCCGCGGGTGGCCGCCATCTGCTTGATCATCAGCGCCGCGTTCTGGCGCTGCTGCAGAGCCGCCTGGGGATCCGGGCCCGGCGGCGGCGGAAAATGCTCGGGCACCGGCGGCGTGAAGTCCCCCGGCAGACCAGAATAGGCCGCGGAGGGCGACAGGTGGCTCTCCAAGGCGGACGCCCCGTGCATGCCTCCGCCGCCGGCGCCGCTCCACGAATCGAAACGGGGCCTCTTGGGGAGATTCACGTAGGGGGGCGCGTCGAAGTGTTGCAATCGCTGGTTGGGCGGCTGCTGGGGCTGGTGTGGCACGTTGAAAAGCGGCTCTCCCGGGCCGTAGGAATGCTGCTGTTGGTGGTGGTGCTGCAGGCCCCGGTTCTCCAGCCGGTGGATGGGATACTCGAACTGGCCGTGCTGCGCCTGCAAAATCGGGCCGCCGCCGCCGCCATCCTGCAGATTCGCATTGGCGGCGCTTCCCTCTGGACAATGCTGTGGCCGCGGCAGCGCCGACGGGCAGGAATTCTGCCTGGCCAGGAGAGCCGGGGGCGGCGGCTGTTGCGGAACGAGGTGGTGCCTTCCGGCGCCCAGGCCCGGCTCCAGCCCCAGAGACATTTTGCGAGCGCCGCCGAACCGATCGAAGAAGACGCCGTGAGGGGATTGTTGGGTGGGCACCTTCCCCAGGGAGCCCGGCGCTCGGGGCAAGGCCGCGGAGTGTCCGGGGAAGTTGTTGCCTCCCGGCGGAGCCGCCTGTCGTCCGGATCCGTACTGCGGCAGCTGCCCCTCGGCCTCTGACGACGAGAAAACGGGCAAATCGAAATGGCTTTCGCTGTTGGCGTAACTATATTCCAGGGCATCCACCGCGGCAGCTCCTTGGTTGGGCAGGCGCCTCTGCGAGTCCAGGCCGTGCGGTTCTGAGGAGGCGGCTCCCGGCAGGCCGTGGAAGGAGGCAGCGCGATTAGGCGACTGGTCAAGCGGCAAGCAAGGGGCCGGCACGCCGGGATTGTGAAGATGATGCGGCGGCAGCGGCGGTGGCGGCTGGAAGTCCTGGAGGGGTCCCGCCCTCTGCTGTCCGAAGCCATCCCCGGCCGCCTGGCCATCCGCCAGATGCTGCTCGTAGCCGCCGTCCGCCGCGAACGTCTGCTGACCTCCCGAATAGCCGAGGAGGCGGCCGCCGTGCAGGCAGGAGGCGCTGGGTTCCGGCCCGAAGCCACCGCCGAAGTGCGAGACCGGTGGTTGGGTCTGGTGGTTCGCGCCCGGGCCAGGCGGCGGACTGCCGAAGAATCCGTGGATCGGCTGGGCCTGGCCCAACTCCGGAGGGCCGCCGCGGGGGGCGTGGAAACCGCCGTAGCCTTCCCCGGACAAGGTCAGGTTCATGGCCAGCAGGGTCGAAGAGGGCTCGCTCAGGGCATTTACGGCCGCCGGTTCGCCGCCGCCACCTCCGCCCTGAAAGGGTGACGGCTTGAACTGGGAGCCCGCGCTCGCCCCAAAGCCGCCGCCCCGCTCGACCGGCACCCCAGTCCTGCTTGAGCCTCCGCCGCCGCCGCCATGTGGGTCGAACGGATCCAGCGCAAACATCCCGCCGGTGACTGCGGCTCTGTCGCTCCAGTCCCGGATGACTAGATCCTCAGCGAGGCATCACAGCCGGCCGGCCGGCCGGCCGAGAGAGTCCGCGCCACCGGCAGGCAGGTAGGCAGGCAGGCAGGCAGGGAAGAGACGGGCCGCCGCCGCCGCCGCCGCACGACCGACTCACATCTTGCGCGGCAGTTGCCGTCCGGCGCCGGAGTGGCGACAGTGGGGACCCCGCCGGGCCTCGCCACCCTTCATGGGCTGCGCGACTGGTGCGCCGCTTCCCTGGCTGGCTGGCGGGCTCCTGGCTCTGCCGCGCTCTCGCCGCGCGCCGGGGAAGCAGCAACAAGTTTTGCATTTCAGCAATACCGTCCAGCCATTAGAGCTGCGCCAATGAGCGGCCCGGCGGGGCGGGGCTCCCTGTTAAGGTGGCGCCGCCGCCGCCCTTCCCCCGCCGAGCGCTCGGCCCGGTTGCGGGGAGCCCCGAGTTGGGAGGGGGAGGCCGCGGAGGTCTCCTGACGTCCGAGCCGAGCGTCGGGCTGCCCTTCTCGGTCAGCGCCTGCGGGGCCCGACGGCCGACGCAGCTCCTTAAGGAGCCCCGAGTGCGGTGGGGAGGCGAGTCAAGCGGTGTCACTGCGTGGAAAGCTTCGCTCCCCGCCGAGGCGTCCGCCTCCTCTCCGACCCTGGCGCGGGAACCGCACTGAGCGCCCCGAGCCGCTTCTGAGCCTGCGGAATTCGCTCTCTTCCTGCCGGGCCCGGGCCGGGCCTCTCCATCCTCCCCTGTCCAGTCCTGATCCCACCCCTCCGAGCTTCATAAATAAGGGGCTCAGGCAGCTTTGGGCGGGAGGGGCGCTTTGGGAGGGGGCACTCTGCCGGGTCAGGATGACGAGCTGTGATTAAATATTGATTTTGTGTAATTAGTTTTCCTGCTCGTTCTTCCCCTTCCTGATGGCGCCGAGCTGGCCGAACTAGAAGAGAAGTCAGTACAGGACAAGCGACAGACCGGGAGGGAGAGGAGGCATGCCGCCCCGCCCCATCCCAAAGCGCGGGTCCGGGCCGAGCTCTGGTTTTCCATTGCGTGCCCTCCCCAACCCGCCTCTCTCCCTGGAACCACCTCGGAGCGAGCGAGGGAGCCCACGAGAGTCCCGCTGGTCTGGTTGGTGCGGTCCAGCAGCAGCAGAAGGCTGTAAGGACGGTACCGCTGTGCACACGCAAGTGGTGCTGAGGCCGAGAGCACTGCGGCCGTCTCTTTGCCGTTCTGCTGCCCGCTTTGCTTGGCTGCTCTTTCCCAGGGTTGCTGGGCTTGCCACAGAAGCGGGAAGGTTGGCCACAGCACTGAGAGGCAGATTCTGAGAAGGCATCAAGGACAACCTCCTGAAGGAGAGACCTGGCCAGTTGGGACGCCTGGGATTGGTTACCAGAGATCTGGACGGAGAAAGGGGGACACAGAGAACTGAAAAGGAGAACAAGGGGTTTGGGAGGAGGAGGAGAAAACACTAGGTGTTTTGCTGAACTGGGAGAGGGGCGGCAAATGATGATATATAGATGATTAGGGGGGAGATGATGGATGGATGGATGGATGGATGGATGGATGGATGGATGGATGGATGGATGGATGGATGAGAGGGGGAGGAGAGAGGGAGAGAGGCAGAGAGAGAGAGAGAGACTTAGGCCTAAGTACATATGAACTTACTTTTTCCAGGATCAAAAAGATCGCTTTTTTCAATTGCAGACATGTGCAGCTAGAATCTAAGGAGGCACAACCCTTCAGCGGGTAACTGATGGAAGTCTTGTCGATTTCAGGGAGCAAGATCAAACTGGTGGGAGCTATTAATCAACTAATTAAGGTCACAGACTCTCATCACTGAGAAAAAAACTGCTCAGAAACGGATTCTCAAAAAGCTGGACCACATTTGATTTGAAAGCTCTGCCTGCCTGATGGAGACAATAAGAAGGATCTGTTCTCCTTAGTCACAGCCTGGTAACCTTAGGCAAACCTCTGGGTCAGTATGACTCACAGATCCTGTCCTAAGGTCCCCCGGCTGGAGGTCTCTCCACCTGCCTGCGCTTGATCTTTCCACTCAGCACACAGAGCCTTTGTTCCCCCCAAACCCAATCATCTCATTTCCTACAGCCACAAATTATGCTTTATGGTATGACTGTCTGGTTTCATGCATCCTACTGAGGCAAGGCCAGTCCAAATACATGGCTGAGCAACCAGGGGGATCCCCACTGCTGAGTTTTATGCAACAGTTTTAAACACCAAATAACACAAAATTGAGAATATAGGGAAGAATAATTGCTGAGTTTGTGCTGTTTGTAAAAGTAACAGGAAGCTCAGAAGTACCAGCCTTCCAAGCGCAGAGCAGTGGGCAGCGATTTCAGGAGTGGATGGAACCGATGTGCGGTGCTTTCTTTGCCCTTTTTTCCCCATGTGTGTATGCCTTTTTTTATGTTTCTGATTTTGCACTGATTCATTTCTTGGTTGTTTTCCTTGATAAAAACTGATGGAAAGACGTACTTTGTATTTCACATTGTGGACCTTGTAGTTGTTGCTTATTGAGGTGCTCCAAGAATCTGAATGTCCCTCCTCCTTTGGAAGAAACTTGCATGTTTCCCACCCTGCATGGTGTCATCCAGGGCAAATGTGAGATTCTTTGTCCCCAGAAAATGATTATATGGAAGTCACGTTGGGAGGCTCCCTGACATCCAAGATAAGTTCAGCTGATTGCAGGGAGGAAGGAAGTTAGCAAGAAGCACCCAAAGATGGAGAGAAAAGCCAGGCAGGAAAGAAGGAATACAGGAAAATGTTACTTGTGTCCAGTTCAGCCTATAAACACAGCTAGATAACACAGCTGTTCTTTAAAGGGAAAGAAGAGGCAGCAGCCTTTGAGTCGGTCTCCTCTGCTCTCAGCAATAATAGCCCTTTCAACTTAGCATCATGCTGTGCGGTATCATGGTCTGTTTGCCCTTGGTTTACAACATGCAAACTACAAAAACTACAAAACGCAAAATACAAAAAAATGCATCTTTTACAAAATGATTGCCTCCTTCTCATAATAAACATTTATTGATGCCCCCAATATGCTGCATTCTTTTTACTGGTGCAGCCGGACGCAGCAAACAGCCCTTGAGAAACTGCAGCCGAAGTTGGGTCACTGTCTCCATTGAGGGTAACGACAGGAGGGCTGCTTCAAGGAGGAAGCCTCATTGGTGCAGAGTTGGCTTTGCTCAAAGCAAGAAGGGCCTCAACCCAATCAAGACAAGCTCTAAGGTCAGTTCAGGATAAAAGATCAGCTCTGTCATGATCGCATTCAGTGAGTTTCGACTGTTCTGCCTTCTGTTCTGCTCCTGCTTGGTGTACATCCCATTCCTATGTTGACTAACAGTTGTGCATTTCACATAGTTATTGAACAGAGGCAGATGAGGAATCCAAGCCATCGAATTACCTGAAATGCTTTGTGTGTGTTCGTCCCCACCCCCCATTCCAGGAAGAGGTGCCAATGCAGGTATAGTCCTTGACTTACAATCGCAATTTTTGACCAGGAGTCTTTGAAAATGGACACAAGGGAAAGTGCTGGGGTGCATGGAGAGTGGGGGAAAACAGGGCCAGGTAGAGTTGCCAAGGTGGTTTGTGTTACATACTCTGGAGTAGGCTTTTAAGCAGAAATAGGGCTGGGAATTTTCCAGATGCTACTGAATTACAAATCCCAATGGTCCTAGAAAGCATAACCAGCAGAGATGCTGGGAAATGTTATTTCGGCAAATATAGACTCTTTGCTGCTGGTTGTAAACAAGATTTTGCCCCCTGCAGGCATCACTGAAACATGAGTAGCAACAAGTGCAAAATGATTTGATGACTGTGTACTCTACAGTAAACATGAACTAAAAAGTCCAGCACCCATTTGGCCACGGAGCCTTTGGCATCTTCTCTTCAGTCTCTTATCTGGGTAGATGGTTCTTGGCCTAATTTGTTGAATTTTCAAATGATTGATACCCCCCCTCCCCAAATTCACATACTTAAAGGTTATTGGTATTTAGGCTTAGCATAAACCATGGAAGGCCTCTTGTTCTTGACTTTTTTTCTAACAGGTTCATAAAAGCCCTGCCAAAGTAAAGCAAGTGGGAGGCCACCAGAAGGGAGCTGGGGGGGGGGGGGGGGGG
>JANHFL010002424.1:5350-27668 GCA_032468155.1 Oxyrhabdium leporinum
CTCCTCCTCCTCCTCCTCCTCCTCCTCCTCCTCCTCCCTTGGTGTAGGATTTCCTGCCTAAATGGGGGGTTGGACTAGAAGACCTCCAAGGTCCCTTCCAACTCTGTTATTCTGGTCTATTCCTCCTCCATTCAGCAAACTGCACTCTTCTAGCACTGATGTTGTTACTTCATTGAGTAACGTAAGGTTGAGTCTGCAGATAAATAACCACGCTCAGATAACACCAAGGACTCTACAGTTCTACCCTGAGCTACAAATATTCTCTTCCATTGACCTTTTACCTAACCTTACGCTATGGTGGTTACTAGTATGATCGTGGGAAACAGGAAGCCATGAGGAAGATCATGTCTGTAGGAAGTAAAGTATGGTTCACACTTCCTACTCCACATATGTGCTTGCTCTCTCTCTCACACACACACATACACAAGCACACACACACGAACAGACACTTCCTTTGGAACTCTTTCACCCGTCTGAAAGAGGAAATCCAACCTTCCTACAATACTTCTTTCAAAAGGGTGGAAAATGCCACAGGAGACCAAGCACATTGTCCTCTCTTTCATGAGCTTTCTTCTCATCAGCTCCCAAAGGGAGACCATGCTCCAACTGAAACAACAACTGTCCTCATTCCCCATTCATTGCCATGGCAGTCTCCTTTTCCTGTTCAGAAGTCAATGTCACACCATAACAACTTTGCATGGTGGCAGGCCTCATTAATTCAAGGCTCATCGCCGTCCCACATGGCTTATCCAATTGAGTGAATGCTTATTAGTTTGGGGAATATAAATGACTACTAAGCCACGGTAAAAACCGTTTGCCAGGACTGGTGGTTGGAAATTCTGAAAAGTACCAGAATTAACAGAATAACAGATTAGAATTGAAATTAGAATAGAGTAGAGTAGAGTAGAGTAGAGTAGAGTAGAGTAGAGTAGAGTAGAGTAGAGTAGAATAGAATAACAGAGTTGGAAGGGACCTTGGAGGTCTTCTAGTCCAACCCCCTGCTGAGGCAGGAAACCCTATACCATTTCCGACAAATGGTTGTCCACTCTCTTCTTAAAAACTTCCAGTGTTGAAGCATCCACAACTTCTGGAGGCAAGTCGTTCCCCTGATTAATTATTCTAACTGTCAGGAAATTTCTCCTTAGTTCTAGGCTGCTTCACTTCACTAAATACGTTCACTTTATTTAGCAACTGCCACAAAAAAGGTCATAAAATCATATCAGATCACGTGGTGACCAGCTTTATGACTGTTACAACTTATGTGGGGCTCAATTATGGTCGTAATTTGAGGATTACCTGTACTTCTCTCCCGTATCCCCTTTCCAGCCCCCAAAACTAGATAGGGTCCCTTCGGAGCTGCTGGCCCTGCCCACATTCCAGCTGTGGGCTAAGCTGTCTTTCATCTGCCCATTCGATTCCCTTGGCTGTGACTCATCGTCCTGCTCCCAAGATCAGGCTACATACCATTGCAGTTGGGCTATTTATTCTGAAAGAACACCAAGGCCAGCAGATCAGAGACATGAACTAGTGATGTGGAGAGAATCAGGAGTGAGCAACTGGGAACAAGCAAGTTCCATCTTTAATGAGTACCACAATGATGGTTCTGTTGGCAGCAGGAGCTGATGGCTGATGGCCCCTTGAAGTCTTTAAGTCAGCAAACTAGTGTCAGGGTAGGCACAACAATGTGCCCTTCAAAGTAATGACAACAGATTTGGCCACACAAAACCCCTTGTCAGCAGAAGTACAACAATTCAAGTGGGGAGGATCTACTTGCAACCATCTAAAGTAGCCAACAGGAAATAGGCAGATCCCAGCTTCTGAGCAGAACACCAACCTCATCAACAATGAAGTATCCAAAGATCATATCCATGGAAAAAAATTGTCAGGAAGACGGGGGGCAGGGGGGAATTATATCCTACTGTGAAACTAGAACAGCTAAGGAAACTTTAGACTGTCTCAGTTGTGGGCTGGAGTTATGAAGAAGGCAGAAATATGTCATATGAAAACAATTATTGGGGCATGTTCATCCTGTGATTACATGGATGTGAAGATGAGCTCATAGTTTTTCAGATAAATTTTTTCTTAGTGCAAGGAGTATGCAGCAAAACAAGTCAAATGGATTAATTTGTCTTCCTCAGATGGCTGCTGAAGATGAAGACACCAAGCCAGAGCAAAATGCAAGATATTTGCTCTCTGAGCTCAAGAACAAAATAGCACCTCATCCGTTCCAAGTACAGTGACTTAGTGGACTGGCAACTAATTTCAACATTGAGGATGAGAAAACATCTTTCAGCTTTCTTCTTGCTCAAAGATGATTTACTGAAAGCAACGATTTAAAATGCACTGAGAAATGTTGACTTTTGGAAAATGCATAATAGTTCTAGAACTGCCAAATACACTTTTCCAACATGTCCATATACAGAAGTTAATATTTATAGACTGCTAGTGCCATAGAATCTCCCACCCCAATTAAATACTTAAGGTTGCAGGACATGGAGAGTTTTGTCTTTCAGGACCTGTCTGTTGCTTACCAACCTAGGACTACCAGCACAAATCCAGACAAGCAGCAGATGGTAGCAAAAAATGTTTACGCTAAATCAGGATTTTCCCCCCTCTCTACTGTATCTGCATCTGAACAGCAACAAACCTTGCTCAGCAACAATCTCTTAAAAATAGTGGAATCTATTGGTGTCCACCCTTGTATATATAGCAAGAACCTATGATGCCATTCCTCCCCCCCTTCGTTCCCCCCCCCAATTAAATCACCATTTTTATGCCAGGGAACAATCCATGAGGGAAGCAATTGCAAAGACACATGTAAGCAGGAAACAGAATTCTTAGAAAATTTAGCACGATTGGACATCAACTTGAAAAAGGTCAGGATAATCTCTAGAAGGATATGTCACAGCAAGTACTAATCTGTACAATGACATCAGAGGTAATCCTTCCTTCCTTCCTTCCTTCCTTCCTTCCTTCCTTCCTTCCTTCCTTCCTTCCTTCCTTCCTACCTACCTTCCTCCTTTCCTTTCCTTTCCTTTCCTTTCCTTTCCTTTCCTTTCCTTTCTCCTTTCCTCTCCTCTCTTCTCCTCTCCTCCCCACCCCTCCCCACAAGACCAATACACTTCTATGTATCTGATGAACTGATGACTGTGATTCAGAAAAGTGTATGGTTTTTTCAAAATGCTACAAGGGGTTTGGTTGGGTTTGGTTTGGGTTTGGGTTTGGGTTTAGTTTGGTTTGGTGTCTAAAGACTAGTACAGCAACCTCTCTCTCAGTTCAGGATCTTGCTTTTGGGAGTTTATTTATTTATGACTTGCCCCAGTTAATTGAAAACTGCAGCCAAAGGTGGTTTGCTTTTCTTTAGAATTAGAGAGAAAGGTTTTGTTGTCATTGTGCAGCTCTTATGAGCAGTCTGACTTCCTAGTGGAATTATTCTTGCTTCCTATAATTCCATCTCTTGGTACCCAGTTTCAGGTCAGCATAATCCTGCAAGATTCAGCAGTCCATCTGCATTTAAATGACAAAGACCACTCCTTTGAAGACAAAAAAAGTCCACATTTTGGACAGAGAGGATAGCTGGTTTGAAAAAGGGGTCAAAGAGGCCATCTATGTCAAAATTGAACAGCCCTCTCTCAACAGAGGGGGAGGGATATGACATCATCTATCTCCAATCTACAACACAGTTCTTCCAACAGTTCCAAGAAGATTCCACACCCATTTGCACCACTCAGGTGACCCTGATGACAGAGATAAACCTCCAGGTGGCCTCAATGCCTCTCTAAAAGGATGCAAATGACCAGCTGTCTGCAAGGAGGATAAATCCTTCCATTCCCCACTATCCAGTCAGAGCTGAAGAAATTTCTTGGATGAGAAGCGAAACGTCTTCAAAGAAAAACCAGAAAGTCCAGTTGCCCCCTGAAAACAGCACCTTTGGGAAGATCAGCCCAAGCTTCTTTGATAAAATGATAGGTGGGATTTAAGAAATGAAAGGTTGAGTATCTCTGTACTGAACCACGTAGTATGAAGAGGAGGAAATCTCCAGAACCTCTGTTATGGATAGAAATTGCTGCAGCTGTGGGATTGTTGTTGACCTGAAACTGGGTCCTGAGAGATGGAATAAATCTGCAAATAACAAAGGCAATTCTACCTAGCTTTCAAACTGCTTTGTGAGAAATAGGGAGATGAAAACAATGGTTTGGTGGAAATACATCTATTACTTATCAAGCTATTATTATTATTTGCTCTCATTATGTTGAGATCAGGACAAATGACAGCCCTCTCAATGTGGATTTCTGCTGTCTTATCAATCTCAGCTTTAGAATATACGTATAGCAGTTGTCATGGGAATGACATCATCATCGTAATTACTTACAGGCCCTATTCAAGTCACACATTTGATCTTACAAAACTCTACATGGCTTGCTATCTCGACCATCTCTCCTTCCCAGACTCAACTCATTCCACAAATTTCATCTCAAGGAGAGCTGCTGAGGTTTAGGAGACCATACCTTCTTCACTTTTTGTAAGACTGTGCAAAATATACAGCAATCTGCAGTATTGATTTTGACCAGTTGGGTTGTAATTTTTGCTATGTGTTGTCAATGGTTCTATTGTTGTTGCATTGCAAACCCCCTTAGTCTTTGAAAGCAGGGTGTGTATAAAAAGTTAGAAACAATTAGTAAATTCCAGGAGCTGTATAGATTCAAAGCTACCATAATACTACTAACTAGAGAATAGGCTTCTGTTTGCTTTGCTTACTGACCGTTACATTAGCTGACACCTTTATCCCAGATTTAATAGCACATTTTTTAGTAGCGTACATTACGATAGAAAGGACAAAATATTTCTTTCTGTGTCCCCCTGGCATTAGTCTTCTGGGGAGGTGGGATAGTTGGCAGAGAACACGGCCCGTAGGTCACACGAGGAAAAAGGAGGAGAGAAACATTTAATGCTTTTGGCATTAAAACCCAGAGGCTTGTTCTCCACCTTGGGTGGAGTGATTTTTGCCCTCCTAAGCAGCAACACCCACAACAAACCTCACCCCCTTCCTTCCCCCTCCCACCCCACTTGGGGCGAGGCTAAGCCACTTTTTAAAGCCTGCCAATGGGCAATCACTCTTAATACCTTCCCCGTTCGGGGAATGTCAATACTGCTTTCCTGGACTCCGCCTGTTGTATCTAGAGGAAGGCGTGTTGGCATTGTCTTCCCTGCTTGCCCCAGGAAACATGATATCACACTTGAACAAAAGCGGGAAAGCTGTCAGATCTATTGAGATGGGTGTGACCCCCAATACACACCTAAAGCAGGCAAAGCCAGGGGGTCAGCAGCTCTTTAGTATGCGAGGATAAATATGCATCTCTTGACTTGCCAAGAGGATATTAGTCCTGCAGAATTAGTATCCCGGACAGCGGTTACCGTCAGGAATACAGTCGTCCTAGGTTTACAATACTTCATTTAGTGACTGTTCCAAAAGCATTGAAAAAAGTGACTTCTGACCCGTTTTCACACTTATGACCGTTGCAGCATCTCCACAGTTGTGCGTTCAAAATTCCGATGCTTGGCAACTGGTTCATATTTATTGCCGGTTGCTGTGTGTGCCTGGGTCACGTGATCACCTTTTGCGACCTTCTAACAAGTAAAGTCCAAATGGGGAAGTTAGATTCACTTAACAGCCGTGCTACTAACTTAATAACTGCAGTGATTCACTTAACAACTGTGGTAAGAAAGGTCATAAAATGGGACAAAACACACTTATCAAATGTCTCGCTTAGCAACATAAATTTTGGGCTTGATTGTGGTTGTAAGTCTACAATATCTACCTGGAAGACAAGTGGATAATGGACCAGCAAGAACAGATTTTTTAAAAAAAATTAATAACGTAGTATATGGTGAACGTTCAATGTGGAAAAATAATTTTTTTACATGTATTCATGCTTCTTTTAAAGAAATCAGAATGGCATGATAGTATGCATCCTTCCCCCTTCCTCCCTTCCTCCCTAATTTTGGAAAATAAAGTTGAGGATAAAAAATAATTTGTTCAAAGTCATAGAAGTTTCACAGGACTTAAACCCATCTCTCTCTCTCTCTTTCTCCCCCTAAAATCCAGCACTTTGCGTACTGCATACAAACTCTCAAAAAACATATTCCCTTTCTCTCATATTTGTCTCTACTTATAAATATATTGTAATGGAACATACAGTAAAGATTGAATGCTATTTTCTGCTAATCAATGGCAAGCCGTCCTTAAAAACATTCAGTTGTGATTTTATAATTAAAACTAACAAAGAAATCTATGGTCTCTCTTTCTTTTTCTCAGTATAGGTTAACAACTGACCAGGAATTGTTTTAGCTTATAGAAAGGACAGAGCTCTTTGGATACCGGTTTTTCCTTCCCCTGTGCTAAACCATCTGCTACAATTTAAAGTGAAAACGCTGCACGTTTAAGCCTACAGATATTCGTGGAATTAAAGTAGTTCATTTTGTCTCGTGCAGATAGTGGCACACACATTTAAAAAAACCTTAATATTGGAATGGAGAGGGACTCAATATTTGTCGGCTGAATGACTGAATCATGTTTCAATTTCACCATATATAGATTGTTTAGTACTTTATTTATTTAATTTATGTTCCATTTTTCTTCAGGGGCTCCTAAAGGATAAAGTATTTCCAGAGTGAATAAACTTAATTATACACCTTGATAACCTTTAACACTTTTTACTTTCTTTCTAACAATTTTTGGACTGAAACATAAGAGAATATGGGTGCTTCTTTAAAAACAGACTGACAAGTGTAAATAGTACCGAAATGTTATCCATAAAATTTTATGATACTTTGGACAAAATGTTTTCTACTTCTTTTTTCATTTCATCCTTACAAACACCTTCAAAAATAGGTCGTTACTATTCTAATAGTTATAAATGGAGGTGTAATGAGGAAACTGTCAAAGACCTGATATTTCATATTTATTTGTTTAACTATGTGCTCCTTTTTTTTTCTTCAACTCCTACCATTTTTGGGTTGCAGCATTACTTTTTTTAGGCAAATAAAAGCAGGCTGGTCAGAGTTAAGCTACTGAATGAACAATGCTTGGGATATAGTCATTAATTAAAGGCAGGAGGAGAAGAAGAAAAATTAAAAAAACATGTGACTATCACAATTAAAATGCGAAATGACTCTAATTTGAGTTTAGTATGTTAGCATGAATTCTAATTCTAAGAAATGTTATAGGGCTGGTGGTCAACATGTAAACAAAGGAAGCTAATTTTGTCATCAATGCATATCCGTGCAAATCTTGGTTTCCACAGAACTAAAATACTGATATCGTACTCAAAAGTGAGAGAGACAGCATCAAACCACTAACAGGACAACTGTTTAAACCGTGCCCAGAAACAAAGTGCAAACATGCCACATATTTGTCAGACAATTATTTGGTAGAACAAATCTTACTAAAAGTAAATCTAAACATCCGACTTGTAAACATTTGTCTCCAACAATCTTCTTTTAAATTACTTACGAACATCCCAATGATCAAAAGACAGTATGGCTAATGAACAATATGCTTTTTATCATTACGTATCAAGTTAAGTGAACAGAGAATTGGAGAAAAGCTTTAATGCAAGGATTTTGAGAACTTCACTAGAAAGTTGCAAAGAACTAAAAAAAAAATATCAAAAAAATACTCCTACCTGAAAGCATAAGGCTGAATCCACAGAAAAGAAGTACTAAAAATGTCCACGCTTTTCCAAGTATATCCATCCAGTTTATACTTTAGTTCATGAAATGCCAGAGGTCCTTTCAGTGGGAATAAACCTCAGCCTTCACTCTTTCTTCGCATCGCACAGAAAACTTGCTTACCAGGGAGCAACAGATTCACTGAAATACTGGGGTGGACTAGAGCAAGGCTCTTAGCTGTCTCAGCAATGGGAGTTTTAAGTTCCTTTTTCCTGTTTCCTCTTGTAGATTAGGATGGGGAAAGCAGGATCTTAAAGTCATTCTTCATCAGCAGGATTTGTGAGATTGTCTGAGCTCCGTCTATTGCATCTAAAAACTTTGCTTCTCCTATAGGGAGGGAGGGGGAATGGGTTGTAAGCTCTCCCTCCCCAGGTCATGGCCAGTGCTGTCAGAAACAATAGAACATCCTCCGGGAGGGAGAATTATGAAAATAACAAACCCCTCCACCTAGACATGGTATGTGAAAATGTGCTACTCCACCTCCTCTTCCATCTCACCATCTGCTAATTATTCCCAGGGTTCCTGTTTGGAATAAAAAGTTTTTGAATTCTTGATTTACCTGTAAGTACATAATTAGTCCTTGAATTTTCAGGAAACACCCCCCTCCCTCCATTCTACACCATCCTTCATCAGGGGATGGAATCACCCTGGTCCTCATTCCTGGCCAAATTCTGTAGAGGGTGAGAATCTATAGTTCTCAACAGCTCCATCCATCTCTTTGCATCCCTAGGGTTAGAGAGGCAAAGAGTTCAGTGGTTTTCCACCAAACTGAAAGAACAGATCCACATAACTTGCTAAGCCTTATTTTTTTAAAGTACAACATAACTGTTTATGGAGATTCTTAGTCATCCAGGTCATGGTTGTCCCAAAGTTGCTTTTTTCAAGAGGCAATTGGACTTTCAGGTTTTTATTTGAAGGTTTTATTTTGCTTCTCATTCAAGATGCTTCTTCAGCTCTGACTGAACCACCATCCCGCTTCTTGGATGAGAAGCGAAACACCTTCAAAGAAAAACCTGAAAGTCTAATTGCCTCTTGAAAAAAGCACCTTTGGGACAACACAACTGTTGGGTTTACAACATCAACACCAAACGCTTTGCATTATCATGGCATAGTACAGGGTGAGAGCCCAGTCCAGGATTGATATGTGGCACTAAATTATGTTTTGACTACAGTTTATTGAACAAACTATTGTGGTTCCATTCATGAGCACATGACCCCAGGATACTCCAACCATCATAAATATGAGCCAGCTGCCAAATATCTAAATTTTGATCCTGTGATTATGGGGATGCTGCAAAGGTTGTAAGTGGAAAAACATCCATAAATCTTTTTCTTTCAGTGCCATTGTAACTTTGAAATATCACTAAACGAGCTGTTGTTAGTCAAGGACTACCTGTAAAACATTATATAGAAGAGAATATATATAGCCCAGGATTGAACTTTGGAGTCCTTGGTGGTCTCTGAGCTTGGTTGTTTTCTTGCAGATATTTCATAAACCAGCTAGATAACATCATCAGTGCTGATGTTAGCTAGTTGATTAATGAGCTGATGATATCACCTAGTTTGGTACCAAAATGTCTGCAAGCAAGCAAGCAAACTCAGAGAGCACCAAGGACTCCGCCAAACACATCAGAAGCAGAACGTGAAGTCAGTATGCATTAGAGATCTTTGGATGATAGGAACTCATTACTCTTTTCAAGAATGAGAAGAACAAAGAAATGAAGCAGCAGTCTTCTGCATAATTTACCTGCATATACACTTCACTGAAGCCAATGGAACTTGGCTAGTTGTCTGGTCTGAGTGTGCATCTCAAAGGTTGCAATTGCAAAGCAAGTCATATGAGGAAAGCTTGTAGCAAAACATATATGAAAAATACATGGAAGTTGGTTTACGCATTGTGGAATTTATTGCACTATTTGGCTTGTTTATTCGTGCCAAAATAAATATCCTGACTTTCTAAGTAAAGGCCATCTTGAAGAAACATACGACACATTAAAATAAAACGAACATAAAAAGCAAATGAATATATTACCGAATTGACCAAATTGTAATTAATTAGGAAGTGTAGTTGCTATAGAAGATCAATCAGACTGTAAACAAACAAACAAACAAAATCCTGTTCATATGATTTGCTTTTTAAAAGATATTTAAAACAAAGCTGGATTCCATGGCTGATGCTCTTTGAAATTTGGAGCCCCTCCAAACTTTGCCCTAACCGTGGCTCCAACTAATCATCCTTGATGGACATCCTGATGATGCAGCCTTTCTTTCATTCTCCCTATTGGAGTATAGAGGTCATCTTGATGAAGGAATGCAAGAGTGGTTACATAAGCATTCAGGTTAGCCCTGAAATATAGAAGATCAGAACAAAAAGTATCTCAAGATGGACCTGCCTTGATTCTCTTATCCCAAAGAGAATCAAGACAGGTTAATCTTGAGTTTCTTTCTGGTCTCTTCCTCTCTTTCAGAGGAGAGAGAGAAAAGCTCTATCAGGCTCTCGAGATTCATTATTATACCTTGCAACAATAATCATGAGTTTCAGGAGACCTTCTGGAGTCTGTTTCCTGAGCTGGCTTATCTTGAAGGGGGTGACATCTCCATTCTATAGCTGAAGCTGCCTAATCCAGCTTTTGCCTTTATACTTAAACTGTCTCGTATTAAAAATCGGAGGACTCCACTCGGCCTTGTTACTGCACTAGGTAAGAACTTAGCTGTTGGGGCAGAACCAATGATGTTAGTACTTTTATGTTGATTCCTGAATCAGAAGAAAGCAAATTTAAATTGCTGTCTGGATGAGTCTTCTGCGGTTGTGGAAGTGGGTTACAGAATAAAAGAAGTTGAACTCAGAAACAAAGTTTTTAATAAAGAGGAGCTGGTTTCTCAGTTGATCTGGCCTCAAGCTGTTTAAAGATAGTACCTTATTATTGCTCAAAGTAATTATCAAATAATGAATAGTAGAATAGTAGTAGACTTCCAATACAACACTTCCTCCCAGATCCCACAACTGTTCTGTTGTGTTAAATGATAGAACTATGTACGCCATTTGATGAACCTGCAACAGGGCTATTATATCTGCTGTAAAAAATTAAAATCTGTGGTCCTTTAGATATTACTCCTAGCACTCATTGACCATGCTGGCTGGGCTGATGTAGTCATATTTAGCAGCATAATTTTTGTTGATGGAAATTGTCTGATTCAAGAAAGAATGCAATCCTGTGGAAAACACTCTAAGATCTCCTCTTGGAAGGTAGAAAAATGTGTTTATTCACTTTCTTTATTTCTATAATGAAAATTCCTAAAGACACTGAGTGGCTAACAATCCTAACCATCACAAAATAAAATTTAAAAAAACCTCTCAAAAACAATAGATCCATACATAAAATAAACAGAATAATCAACAGTATCAAAATTACACCAAAAAATTCAAAATACAAAACCATGAGTCCATTAGATCCAAATCTGCTGTCACCCTATGTCATCTACTTGCAGGTCATAACTGCCCCACTGAGGAAAAAAAACAAACTGAATCTCTTACAGAGGTAATTCTAGACTATGGTGGTGAGGATTGAAAATGGCCACTTCCAAAGTCCCATCAGAATTGCCAATCTCATATGGATGAGATTTGGAGGAAATCCATTCATTCATTCATTCATTCATTCATTCATTCATTCAACAGTGGGGTACCACAAGGTTCCATCTTAGGCCCAGTACTCTTCAATATCTTTGTAAATGACTTAGATGAAGGAATAGAAGGGGAACTCATCAAATTTGCAGATGACACTAACTTGGCAGAAATAGCCAATACCCCAGAACACAAACTCATGATCCAAAAAGATCTTGAGAGACTTGAACAATGGGCCCTATCCAAAAACATGAAATTTAATGTAGGGAAAAGCAAGGTTTTACACCTGGGCAGGAAAAACCAAAGGTACAAGAACAGATTAGACAAAACCTGGCTCAAACACGGTAACTGTGAGAGGGAACTTGGAGTCCTAGTGGACGATCACTTAAACATGGGCCAGCAGTGTGTGGCAGCAACCAAAAAAAGCTAATACAATCCTTGGTTGTATAAACAGAGGCCTAGAATTAAAATCACATGAAGTATTTATACCACTCTATAAAGCCTTAGCAAGGCCACACCTGGAATACCGCATCCAGTTTTGGTCACCATATTACAAAAAAGATGTTAAGATTTTGGAAAAAGTACAAAGAAGAGCAACTAAAACAATTAAAGGCCTAGAGACTAGAACATATGAAAAACGGTTGCTGGAATTGAGTATGGCCAGTCTAGAGAAAAAAAGGACTAGCGGTGACATGATAGCAATATTCCAGTATTTGAGGGGCTGCCACAAAGAAGAGGGGGGCTCAACTTATTTTCCAAAGCACCAGAAGGCAAGACAAGAAACAATGGATGGAAACTAATCAAGGAGAGAATTAAGAAGAAACTTCCTAACAGTGAAAACAATTAACCAGTGGAAAAGCTTGCCTTCAGAAGTTGTAGCTGCTTCATCCCTGGAGGTTTTTAAGAACAGACTGGACAGCCACCTTTCTGAAATGGTATAAGGTCTCCTGCTTGAGCAGGAGGTAGGAATAGAAGACCTCTAAGGTCCCTTCCAGTTCTATTCTGACTGATGGATGCTCACATACCCAGAGAAACAGAGGAGGTAATTTCATTGGGGAAGAGGCTGGGAGGTAAAAGGTAACACCCAGTTAATCTTTCAGTTACAATGGCACTGAAAAAAGTGACTTACATAAATCCTCGCATTTACATAAGTCCTCGCACTTATCACCATTGCAGCATCCCCACGGTCACATGATCAAAATTTGGATGCTTGGCAACTGGCATGTATTTACAATGGCTGCAATGTCCTGGGGTCATGTGATCACCATTTCTGACCTTCCCAATTTCCAGCAAGCAAAGTTGATGGGGAAAGCCACAACTACGTGACTCACTTAATGCTGCAGTGATTTGCTTACAACCGTGGCAAAAAAGTCATAAAATTAGGCATGACTCACTTAACACCCACCTTGCTTGGTAACGGAACTTCTGGTCCCAATTGTAGTTGGAAATCAAAGATTACCTGTGTATATATTATTGGAAAGCCAGCCATATATTTAAGAACCAGACATTAGGCCAACAGTCCTTAGGGAGCTGGACATTAGAACAATGTATTTTATGTGTAGTCAGAATCCAAATATTACATACAATACGGTATTTTATCTGAATAAAACTGTACAATTGAAAACTGCATATGAATCTGATTGGGGTAAACTGTTGGGGAGATATAAAAATTTATTTGCCTGGTTTTGCATTTATTTTGTTATGTATGGTCTTATTAGCCAGCAAGGTAGTCGTATGAGATCAAGGGATGTTTCTTTTTCCTCACACTTGGTTTTATACATTCCTGTTATACGTTTATTTATTTTATTTATGTTTGATTTGTTTGGAGACGGTTATTGACTGTCGGTCGATTTCACTCAGCAACTAATATTCTCTATGAGAAGGATTGTTCACTATCAAGAATGCTGAGACTAAGCGATGTTTTTAAAAAAGGACTAAAAAGCTGCATATATCATCAAAAGTTAGCTGAGCCAATGATTCACCTCACAAAGATCGTCTTGGCTAATATTTTAAATGATATATTTGCATTCAGGTTGTTGTGTATAGAAGGATTCCTGAAGAATGTACACCAAGGACTGAGCTCACAATATTGAGTTTTAGTAAAGTTTGACTGGATAGTTTCTAGAAGTGACATTCAGAGTAAGCTGAGTATCAGAGAAACAAAACTTCAAATGTTTGCAATAAATAGCATGATTGCAGTAACTAAAATATTTCCATTGCAAATCAAACTTTCTTTGAAACAATCCATTTCCCCCCCTTCATTTTTTATGTTTGGATTCAATGAATGAGTCAATCCCATTTAAAGTGACTTCCCTGGTCCCAACTCAAGGAGTAACCTATGAATCAGTACTAATGAAAAGACCTGGAAATCAACAAGGCCAGAATGTACTGCTTGAAATTCATGGGATATTTTTAAAAAACAGCAATATAGAAAATTGAAATGGATATGTGATCTATTTGCTTCTGGACATCTACGCAACGGCATAATTCAGAACGTCCAAGTAGTTAATCTCAGCTCATTTCCTTCTGTTTCTATCTCTTCTGAAATGTTAAAAGAAGCTAAGTTTGGTTCAGCGTTGTGTATATCCTGCTTTGGAAACAGCAAGGAATGCCAAAAATCATAGGAGAACAAAAGGCAGGGGTGTTTTTTTTTTAAAATGCTTAGCAGAAGTTCTGCAAGACAAGATTCTCCAGACATCACTATAGCAAGCAAACCATACTCTTGAGTTTTTCAGATTTTTTTTTAAAATGGAAATTTATAGGGTAGTATTTATGATTGTTTTTAGTCCAGGAGCTAAGAGACAAAAAGAAAGAGAAGGCTAAAACAACGATTAGATATATACCCACACACACACAAAGACACATTCTCCAATAACAACCTTATCAAACTTCTTTGATCTGATGTCTTCTAAGGTTGATATGAAGCCTACAATTCTCATTAGCTATGCTGGCTGGTGGAGAGTAGGAAATGCAGTCCAGCAGATTTGATGGGCATCATGCAAACTGCATGATGCCCATCAAGTACAGGTAATCCACAACTTACAACAGTTCGCTTAGTGACTGCTTGAACTTACAATGGCACTGAAAAAAAGTGACCAATGACAATTTTTCACACGACCGTTGCAGCCTCCCCATGGTCACATGATCAAAATTCAGATGCTTGGCAACTGACTCATATTTACGACAGTTCAAGTATCCTGGGGTCATGTGATCACCTTTTGCAATCTTCTTACAGAGGAAGAAGGGGAAGCCAGATTCACTTAGCCGTCTTACTAATTACACAACTGCAGTGATTCACTTAACAACTGTGGCAAGAAAGGTTGTAAAATGTGGCAAAGCTCAGTTAACAAATGTCTTGTTTAGCAACCGAAATTTTGGGCTCCATTGTGGTCGTATGTCAAGGACTACCTGTATTGGTTTATTAGTTTATTGAAATAGCATGGCAGGATTCACATTAACGTGCGGTCCTTACGTGGCACATTTTAGGGACTTACAGCGGGACATTTAGACAGAAAACCCTATTTTAGAGTTTGGTGATTGAAACAGGTGCCAAAACCTTTGTTATTCCAGTCCAGTTACATACAGGATTTGACTAGCAGCACAGGTTGCAGCAACTAAAAAATATCATACAGCAACATTTACCATTCTACCAATACTTTCTATCTGAATTGCCAAATGATTAAAAAATAAAAATCTAAGGCACGGACGTCAAACTCACCACATCATGTTGCTGTTGCGTGACGTTTCACGAAGTTTTCCCCATTCGTGGAGCTGGGGTGCGTGCGGCCTGCGGGCCACCAGTTTGACACCCCTGATCTAAGGAGATCTTCATTTTCACTCATTTTAGTTTTCCAGTTCATTTGGCACCTAAACCCTAACCCTACAGGTCCTAAGCTATCATAACATACCTGTATAAAGGTGTCAACAGAGAGACAAATTAGCATGGGCATGTCATGAATTTGACATTTGTATCAAATATACTAGCATGATATTTTTTTAGCAACTGTCTTCTGTGTTCAGGTTGCCAGAAGTTACAATTAGCAACATCTGGTGTGCCACAAGTTCTTCTACTTTGAGATACAGGAGGTTGAAGAATAGGCTTGGTCACAATTTCAGTGGGACATCTTCCTTTAGGGTACTCTATGACTGGCTGAACCTATTACAGTAAGCTAGAGATATGAAAAATATTGTGAACCATTTCTGGAACATACCAAGAGTTCCTTTCTTCCCCTGGATCTCTCCCCCAAGTGACTGGGGGATGGGGTGGGGTGTCTGTTCCATAAATGAATCTTCAAGAACGAAAGCTGGGCGGTAGTGTTCCACATATGGCCCCGCTTTGAATTGTTGACCTGATAAACCCTCCCAGGACATTTCAAGAATGAAATATTTGGGTTTGCAGACAGCTAAGGGTTAAAAAAAATAAAGCGCAATAATATAGCTTGTCTGAACACTTGTGACCAATTATGGTTTAACCCGATGACCTGATTCACACAACACATTCATTTAATAGCTAGATTTCCACAATTTCATAGGCTATCCAAATTTTTTGAAATCCATTTGGCCCAGCCTAACATGAGCCCAGTCATTATATATCAGGGGTGTCAAACTCGTGTCGTCACGGCAGCGTCACGTGACCGTATTGGGACTTTTTTCCCCTTCGCTAAACCGGGCGGGGCCAGGGCCAGTACATGATGCATTTGGTCCGCGGGCCATGAGTTTGACACCCCTGCTATATATCAATGTGATGTCCAGAGAAGAAAGAAAAAAGGAAAACAGACATGATATATAATTATGGTAGACGTCTAGACAAGTCAAACTCCAAGGTATCATATAACTATGACATGTCTGATATGTCACCAGGTGTCTGAAATAAAAGGAACGGAATAAACTCCAATCAGCTGTGAAGACCTACAAACTATCAGTCAGATAAAAGGACAATTGCAGCTTAGATAAATGAAGGATTTCAGCCATTGTTTGAGCATCTGTTCAAGTAAAAAAGATTGTTGATCATTCCGTAATGGTCTTCCAGGTCTCCCCAGCATCTTATGGAGTTCAATTATCTATCTATCTATCTGTCTGTCTGTCTGTCTGTCTGTCCGTCTGTCCGTCCGTCCATCAATCCATCCATCTATCTATTAATCTAATCTAATCTAATCCATCTATCCTTTGTAGGTTGAAGGAAATCATGGTTTAGAAATCAGAGAGGATAGATTTGCAATTATGCCAAGCCCAAACAAGAAACTACTATATGGTTTAGCACTGTATATCACACTGTACATATGATAGTGCGCTATGGTTCTGTAGAGTAGAAAAGGGTACAATTATGTATTAGGTGTTATTAAGTCAATGGAAGTCTTTCAATAAAATAGGTAAAACCCTGAGTTTCCAAGAACTCAAACAAGGTGTTTAAAAACTCAGGCAAGAGAGATTTTTTAAAAAAAAAACAATCCAGCCAATTATTTTATATTTCAGGCAGAGATTATTTGATCGTTGTCAATCCAGGCAGGACATTGCTTAATTTTAGGAAAATGCTCCAGGAAGTTTCAAGGTTGGAATTTGAACTCAGTTCCGTAAATCATCAAAATAATAATACAATCTTATAGGAGTCTGTTTGAAAGTGTGCAATTGCAGGTCAGTGTGTAAAGGACTGCAGTCTTGGCCTTCCTACTTAATCCATTCTTCTTCCTTGGTTGTTTTAGTCTCTTTAGTACAAAAATAAGAACTGTTTAGATTGGAGATGGTTCATTTCTGCTCTCCTGGCATTTTAATGAAAGTATCAAAATTGTGCTTGATGGAATGGCTATCTTTGTACACAGGTAACAAACGTTAGCAACATCACTACATTGATTGGCCTATTCAGTACATCTTTCTACTCAGCAAAAAAAGGTAGACTTTCCCAAGTATAGTACAACTTTGTTGGGCAGTCCAAAATCTGGTCACTAAGGGAGACTGCTTCATTTCTGGGTATTTCTTGGAATTAGATGGAGTTTGGTCTGATCCATCAAGGCAATTTAGATGCACTTAAGTTACAAATGAGCCAATTAGGTAGTAACTAGAAGAGGATTCTTTTGAATCCAGATTTCACCCTCATCCAGTAAGCTGCCAATGCCAAATACATCATTAGGTGAGACATTACAGATCCTGTGAATCCCTCAGTACAATATTACAGATCCCATTCCATTAATTATTAAAAAATGGGTGTTCAGGCCTGTGCAAAATTAATTGGGAAAAACATGTGGCAGATAATAGGTAGTCCTGCCTATATCTCATTTTAAAAGCAGTTATATAGTAATTGTGGACAAAATTATTGTTGATTGTGTGTGTATGTGTGTGTGTAACTTTTGATACATAAAGGCTATCATTTTGGGCAATCCCTACCATATTGGATTATTGCTATTACTGCTTTATTAGCATCTTGTGGATTTAAAATCAGAATAGAGCTGGAAGGGATCTTGGAGGTCTTCTAGTCCACCCCCCTGCTCAAGCAAGAGACCCTATACCATTTCAGAAAAGTGACTCTCCAGTCTTTTCTTAAAAACCTCCAGTGGTGAAGCACCCACATCATCTGAAGGCAAGCTGGTTAATTGTCCTCACCGTTAGGAAGTTTCTCCGTAATTCCAGGTTGCTTCTCTCTTTGATTAGTTTCCATCCATTGTTTCTTGTCCTGCCCTCTGGTGCTTTTGAGAATAATCCTTTTTGTGACAACCTCTCAAATACTGGAATCAAGTTACAATAAAACAAGCCAACAGAAAAACCTACTTCTGATTCAAATGATCTGTAGAAAGACATAACACAACTGTACATAGCTCATACAAGTGAGAATTCTCTAGTGAGAATTCTCTAATTCTCACTGAAGCTGTTGTGCTAGAATTGGAATGGTGCAAAATACTTGCTTTTCCAGGTTTGGTCACTGTAGTATTATTTCATACAGTTGTGTCTTTTGTACTACAACCTAGGTCTTATATATATATCGAACTGAAGAATATATATGTGTGTGTGTGTGTGTGTGTACTTTGCAAGAGAGCTTTGCAAGAGAGAAAATCAGGAGTTGTATCTTTAGAATCAAGATTTCTCTTACTGTAGATACCCCGCAAAGTAGTGACACAAGGCTGGGGAACTTTCCCATGCTGTTCTGCAAGATTAGTGTCATGTCACAACTGACCCCATATGAAGAGCACAATGAAATTTCATTTAGTGTGTTTACTCAGAGAGTGACTTCTGTCCACTGTTCATCAAAATATGTTATTGTAGCATGGGGGATTTCAATGGATAAACCAAATGACTGACAAAGACTCCTGTGAAGTTGTTAGAGACCAACTTTTATCTTAATAATAAAAATGAAAGTCTCACTGGAATAACTGAAAGCTCTCCCCAAAAGGAAGGAAGAGATATTAGTGGGAATTTCCCCTAGATAATAGGCTTGAGTCTATAGAAATCCTGTTTTGTCTTAGTTAGATATTACGATATTAAAAACAGAATGAAGCAGATTTATTGGGTTGAAGCAGGAAATTGACAATTGACAAACAAAGAAGTACAGGGGTACTTCTAAACTTGCCATCTTAATAAACAGAATCTTTTTTGTTTCTTCTTCAGGAGCAAAAAATGGAACCAGATGCTAGAAAATGCATGGAGCTCAGACCACGCTTTTATAAAGTTGTGCAGAAGAACAAATTTAGCTTCTTTAATAGTTCCCAAAGCTGTGGGTGTGCTATCCTTTTCTGCATCTTACCTACACTGCTGAGTGAAGTGTTGGTGACTTCTGGCAAAGTCATGTCAAATGTTCATGTCAAATATGTAGTGCTCTATTGTGTTCCATTATTCCAAAATGAAAGAAAACTCTCCTCCAGACAAAGCTGAAAACTCGTTTCTTTTGAAGTGTAACTCTAGCCATGAGAACAGATTAAATTAACTGCTTATAGAATCAATATATAAATCCAGGAGAGTTCAGATCCTGGAGCATTAACCTCACTTTCTGATGATATGAGCAGTGGTTTAAAGACTGGGAGCTCTTCAACATGTTGGCGCACTGTCTGTACCGGAACATGCAACAGCTATTTCTAAGGTCACATCGTCATGTAGTCTTCATTTCATCTTCAGCCGACAGCTGAGTCTACCTAACTATCCAGCTCTTAGCTGAGTCTACCCAACTATCTAATATGATGTTAATGTGTTGCTTTCCATCTTCCTTAGTAGTAGTGGCTGAAGCACGAGAACCTACTCACTGGTATCTGTTAATATTACCCCCAAATACCTACTTTTGAGACAAGAAATGAGAGAGAAGGCAGCACCGGTAAGTGAAGGAAAAAAGCAGAAGAAAGAGCAAGAGAGAAAGATGAGAGCAAATATATATATGAATCACATAGGTGTGGAAAACAACAGAGATGGTAGGGAAGTCAGTGATGGAGCCAGTGGAGTTGCTGGAAGAGGAGGTGACAGTACCAGCAATAGAGCCAACAACTAGTCAAGAAGAGATCTGGTACTAAAGCTGACACTGGTGATGGAGCCAGTGATAGAGCTGAAATGATGGAGCTGTGATGGACCTGCAACAGAGCCAATATAGAGCTGTTATAATAGTTGGTGATGGAATTGGTGATACAAATGTTGGAACTGATGATGGAGGCCAGTAACTGAGATGGCGGCACTGATGAAGGAGCTAGTGTTAGAATGGTAGAGCTAACAACAGAGAGTGATGCAGTGGAGCAGGTGATGGTTGATAGAATGAGCAATGAAACAAGACAAGGTAAACGACGACCCAGCAATGTGAAAGAGGAAGAGAGTGATCATCTGCGCAATGGACACCATACATAATTCTAATTCATAGGGCTAGTGGGGACTTCCTGGTAGGGAGGGAGAGGAAAACAGATGGTTAAATCTGCCAGTCAAAACACATCTCTTCCCTCACTGCAAATGATGTTCAGGGGAGCTGGCAGGATATCCATCAACCACTTTGCTTAACTTGTTCCACTTTAAAAGCTGTCGGGACAGGATCTCCCACTAGCCTTTTTTCTGTGACAGAATAAAAATCAGCTGTTGGAACAGAAAAAATGCTGCCATTTACTTAGGGATGCTGCAAATCTCTGGTAAAGACTTTTATTTGTTTGTTTGTTTAGCCACCCAGATACCTGACTGGTTAAGAAATTATCTTAATCTGCCAAAAAATGTAGGCAAAACTAGATGAACCAAATTCCTCAATCCATATTCCAGATTTATACAATCTGTCAAGTCTACTGCAAGCCAGTTTAGCTTGTCTGATAAATATCACTAATTTTTGTACACTTCTACACTTAAACACCCTACCCCCTACCCCCATTTAATATAGCACAAGCATGAAATAATGTAGTGTCATGGTCAACTTCTAGTTTAAGGAAACTCAACTGAAATATTTTGAGCAATCACTGACGTAATGCTAAATGTTAGGTGGTTTTTGGGGCTTAGTATAATATGTGATATGTTCATGATGGTGGCTTGCTTGACTCACCATTTGGAAATGAGCTACTGGGTCCCAACAGGATGTCTGTCGTAACATTTGTACTACAGAGACAAAATGGAGATTTCCAAGTGTGCCATTCTGAGAACTTAGATGAAAGACAGAAAATAAATGAAATAATAAAAATAAATATTTCCTGCAACCGTCTTTGGCTCATGATGCAAAGGATCAATATAATAACAATGCAACCATCCAATAAGAACAAAAAGCCAAAATCTGTTAGAAATACAGTTCCACATACTTGGATTTTTAAAACAATTTGGATTACATTTTTATTACTTTGCATTAGCCAAGCTGTGTAACCGTTCTTTAGTCATTCCTGCATTCCTCAGAAATTACCATGTTACTGATCATCCATTGGAAAGATAAAGCAACATGAAGAAGTTATTATAACTGTGAGGAAACAGAGTCATCTGGCCTGCTGGTATCAGTCAGAAAAACTAGTTACACATTTTTGCTCTGTTTGCTTTTCTTATTCGGGCTTATCAATGGGGTTTTACCAACAGAACATTACTCACAGAAGGATCCCTTAGGAACAAGGGAGATGGGTCAACAAGAAGAGCTGATTTGGTTTTTGCTCATTCACGATGACTCCCTTTTCAACACAGTACTTCTGGTTTGCTGTTTTCTGGATCCCACTGGGAGTTTTATCCTCCTACAGCAAGAATGTGACTCCATAAGAACTTTGTATGCTTCAGATAGAAACAATGCTGTGAATTTTTCAAGTCAGTCAGACAGCTTATTTCAAGCTGGAGTCCCTGGATTCCTCAGATAATGAGGATTAGAAGTCATTTCTTAGACATTAATTTTGCCACATATGACTTTTACTGCATATTTTTTTGGGGGAAAATACAGGATGACTTCTTTAATTTCTTTATTTTAATATCCTTAGGCAACTTAAGCACAATTCAATGTAGAACAACTCTGATATGTCAAGATAAATAGAAATATAGAAGAATAACATTTTCTGCTTTTGCAGTTACAACTTTAAGAAGAACCTTAAACACTACAGTGTACTTACCACCACACTGTTTGTTAAATGATGTAAATCAAACTATATTGCTTTAACAAAGCAAAACAAGTGTAAATGAAAGAATCTTCACAGAACAATTGTTTTATGATACAGAATTAACTCCAAGGAAAACAAACAAATGTTTCTGGCATGCTCCCTAGAATACAGGGAAAAAAGGCACACAGGTTATACTAATGTGAACTGGAGCGCCTTCAAATGTCAACGTTCTTCAAAATAACTGTATGTAAATCCTTAATTTGGTCCATCCAGGATAGGCACATCTAGGATCAATTCTTGCTGCTCTGTAAAGCTTCTATTATAGTTTTGTTATATTCTTCGACTTCCTTCATCACATCGTTCATTATGGGCCGGTAATCACTTTCCTGGCTTTTTGTAGCTATAACTTGATTATATCAATTAAGGAAAAAGTTCTCCAATAAATATAAAAGCTACCAATAAGAAACAT
>JANHFL010002424.1:27818-43018 GCA_032468155.1 Oxyrhabdium leporinum
AGAAACATCATAAACTCCAAATGCCAAAAGAACTGAGGCCATACTGGAAAAAAAAACATTCCTATCCTTTTTTGTGTGTAGCATTTTGGCAGAGAGAAAGAAGGCGTCCGGGTTGAGAAAACTCAGGACAATTTTTTTCAACAAGATTTGCTCTCATTAACCATGAATTAAGCTAACTGACAATATGGCAGCAGGTTAAACTGTTGCAATCATTCTTGATTTCAGGTTAAACCTCACACGATTCAATTAGCAAGATCCATTCTTTTCTAAAAACAATCAATAACCACTTCTGAAGCAATCCAATCATTTTGGAAGAAAAAGGAATATCTGCAGACCATCCATACATGTTGTAGTAACTTATAAAGTGTGAATTGGCTTCCATTGTATAAAGAGCCTGCTCTTTCCCTCACCCTCCATATACTCCAGGGTCAAGAAGTTGAGAATAGGTCTGATCCTCCTAATATGTACATTCACACGATACAAAGGCATGCCTAAAAACCACAGACAAGAGAGTAAGATTCTTTTTTCGTGACGTGATTTAGTGTGTTCACACCTAGATTTATTACTGATGCCAGATGCAGGAAAAAGATAGGACAGATGTTAAATTACATCATGTCCCTATGTACAGGGTTTTACATGATATTACCATCCCTCTGATTTGTGTGCTGTGTATATCCAATGGTCAATGCTACTGATGCTAATCTCCCTAAAGGTCCTTATTACACTGAAAATTGATATAGCTTCACCTCACTGTGACCTCACTGACTTTTTTTGGCCAAGGGACTCTAAAAATTCTGTAGGTATGATCACAGAGAAGTCACCGTTACACAAAGTGCCACTCAGCAGTGAGAAGGAACATCGGAAACAATTCACCCTTGCTGTGATTATCTGGAAATCCACCCCAGAAAATGGCTAAATGGCAAGAACATTCAGTTTTGCAACTACTCATTACCCATCTCAAAATCTTGGCGGAGCTTCTATTGGTCAGATAAACCCAATAAACTATGTATAAAACCGATAGCAAAGAAGCAGCCATCACCCACTCTAAACCAATTGTTGTATTTAACCAAATAACATATTTGCATACTACTTTACACAACAAGTACCGTAGATTATATTTTTGGTTCACCATGATCTGAGAAGGTAGACAACATACAACAAAATCTCTATTTATGCATCTGATTTACTTTCTTATTAAACTCGGTGTAATTTGTAAGTGTTCGATGTGTGCCCTCGTTGTGTTCAGAAAAAATATATCTGCATCAAATTTATTCAGAATAAATGTCAGTAGAGCTTAATAAAGACTGGTGCTTTTCAGGAAGTAATAGTAATAATTTGCAGTATTTGACAACAGTAATGCTATTTATGAAAACAAAAGGATACATTCTTTCATAACAAAATTATTTTGTTCATGGTGTTGCCACTTCCTTTCTAGATTCGTAAGCTGAAGGTAGAAAACAAAAAATATGGTAATAACAGGAATGAATACTGTAGTTCCACTTTTTAACACAAGACTGATCTCCCTTCTATTCAACTGTTTAGCTACGTTGCTTTCTATTAAGCATTCTGATTAAGACTAATTGCAGTGTAATCTTCTCTTTCTATATGTACATATGTGTTGTGGGTACACACACACACACACACACACAGAGGTTTAATAGTTAGAAACTGGGGGACTTCAAGTTCTAGACCTGCTTTAGATGAACTTGGGCCAGTCATTCTCTCTCAGCCCAACCCACCTCACAGGGTTGTCATTGTGAGGAAAATAGGAGGAGGAAGGAGTGTCATGTATTGAATTACCGGTATTTATAAAAATAATAAAGATAGAATAAATATCAAATAAATAAATAAACACACACAAACTTATTTTTATAGCGACAAACTATTACAACCTATCACGGTGAAGATTTGCTTTTGGTAAGGCACAGAATTCTCCTAGTCTGTTTTGTTTTGGGGTGGATAGGGAGGGCGTCAACAATTGCTTCCAAAATATTTTACTCATTTTAACTATAGTATACTCTGCACTATGAGGGAGAAACTTCCTCACTTCCATAGCTGAATTTCCTGTCTGATGGCAGAATGTGTGATTAAGAACCGGGTCTGTGCTGAGAATAGTCTAACACAATAAGTTAAACAGTGGAATTTTAGCCATTCGCTGAGCATAAATAACAAGATTATATGGGTATTATATTTATGGCTGCTTCCTAAAAATACAAGCAGCAGTTTGCTTGCCTAATATTGCTGTTCAAGCCTTTGGAATCAAAACATGTAGGCTCCTTACAATGAAACTTTCAAAAACATTCTGTGGAAGTCAACATGTTTACTTTAAGAATATCTCACTATAAATGGAAAATTAGAATATAAACCATTGCACATATTAAAACAACAACTGTCCATTAATATTTGTGTTGGAAAAATACTTTAAATTTTATTTATCAGTAAATTCTGAGATAGAAAACATAAACCACAAGCACCATGTTTTACAATTGTTTTCTGTGCCATACTCAGCATCGAAAGTTACCAATTCATATTATAAAATTTTATACAGCTTTCACGTATTACCCAATATTACTAAAACAGTAGCCTCTATGTTCATTTCAGAAAGCTGAGTTCCATCCTCCTTTTTAATTCAAATCTGCCATCAGAGGTATTTACTATAAAATACATCATGTGTCCCCCGCACGTTAAAACACTTGTCTCAAGAAGTTTTGAAGCAATTCAGTGTATCCTTAACAATTTACCTGTGCATGTGTTTCATTCTCCTGGAGCTGCAACTTTAGGCCTTCATATTCTCTATTCAAATGCTTCATAATTTTCTTGAATGCATCCCGATGTTTGATCAATCTTTCTTTCTCTTCTTGCAGTTTCTTAGTAGGAGGAAATAATACAAAGTCAAACCACTCAAGGAGGGAAAAAGTATTTATGTTTATAATTAAGTCTGTAGCACAGCATTTATCATAAAGAGCACGCAAAATGAGATAGAGCTGATTTTTCAGAGAATGATTGAAGCCTTCGGTTTTAAGTTATTCTAATTTTTAGCAAGTGGAAAAATAGAAACCTGAAGATTTGCATGAATCCGGACTTCTAATTTCCTTAGAAAATCATACCTTTTATGTGTATCATTTCTTTTTCTTTCTCTGTGCTCATGCACTCACTGTAGATTTAATTTTGATTCCCAGCCAGTGTTTATGAACAGATTGGCTTCTGCTATTTTTTCCTAGCTTTTACTTTCTAACACATTTCCTCTTCTCATAAAATCTTTTGTTCACAGTAATAAATGGTACTTAAATGCTGAAACACTTGATATAAAAATGCACAATTAGAATAAAGGATCTAAGGGATTACAGGATTGTAAAAAGGGAGGTACTATTCCAGGTCTATCAGAAAGATATATATAATAGGATAAAACTGGAATGGTTAATAACATATTGAAGGAGGACACAACAAACTCCAATCCCCAAGACTCAAATCAAGCAGTACGAACGTCTTGTCCAATAAAGCTTCCCCTGGGGAACAGCTCTTAGCATAAAGGAGAAACAGAAGGGATTTAAATCTAGACTGCATTTATCAGTTACCAAATATTAAAACAAAATTGCTGAACTGAATCTGATTTTTTTTTCCCATCGGGGAAAGCGTGGCACAAAATTATCATAGTTGTATGTACTTTTTATCTGTTAAAGCTAAGAACAAAAGGAGCAGTCAGAAAATGGGATGCATTGCTGTCACATAGGATAAGAAAAACAAAGAAACAAAAAAAGGACGAGCAGTGGTTCAGAAACAGATGCTAGTTCAAAAAGTATAGACATGGTTGTTTATCTGGCATGCTGTGTTATTGTCACAGAACAGTGTTTGTTGAAAGAATTGCACTAGCTGCTGATTTGACTGAGTTTAAAGCTTCAGCCTTAATGTATCTATAAAACATTATGAGTTCCCACAACTAAATGTCATATTATGGATCCAAGGAAATGTGTCTTTTCTACCACAGCTCCTTTCTTTTAGAATAGCATTCCTCCAGATATATGTATGGCTCCCACTTTTCCAGTCTTTTCTAAGTCCCTTAAGACCTGGTTCTGCTCCTGGAACTGGGTTTAGGAAGTTTGTGGATCATGATTTTTTTCAGCTTTTGTGAACGTTACTGTTCTTGAATTGGCACAGCTGACTCATATTTATGATGGCTACAGGGGTCATTTGATTCCCTTTTGTGACCTTGGGGAAGCCAGATTCAATTAACAACAGGTTACTAACTTCACCACTGCAGTGATTGACTTAACAACTGTGGCAAGAAAGGTTGTAAAATGAGGCAAAATTCACTTAACCAATGTTTCGCTTAACAACAAAAAATTTGAGGCTCAATTGCAGTCGTAAGGCAAGGACTACCTGTATCAACCACAACTGGAACTGCCAATTTGGCCTTTTAAACAGGATGATCACTAAGTGAAACTGTGGCTGAGTTTATGTTTTTTTAACTTCAGTTTCCCTCTGGTTTACAGATCTGCGGAGGTAAAAAATGCGAGAATCGCTTGCAAAGCGACTTTTTCATCTCCACTGTAGCTGAAAACAGTAGCTAAACAAGGCTGTTGCTAAATAAGGCCTACTTATATAAGAAAACTAGACTGTATCATCCAGTGGAATAGGCAACCGCACAAAGAGAGGCTTGGTAATCATCTGTCAGAAATACAGTACTCTAGTAGACCCAGCACTTGTGCAGGAGTTGGATTAGATGACTCCCAATATCCTTTGTAATTCTATGGTTTTAGGATTTGGACTGCTGATTACCTTTTTCTTTTCTTCTCCTGCTGTTTTCAGAGCAGGCAGATTGTTATATACTTCCAGGTCCTTGGTCATCTGTTCAATTTTTTCTTTGAGTGAAGTTAGTTCATCAACCATCTTTCCCTCCAATAAGCCCATCTTCTGGAGGTCCATTTGGAGTCTCTGACTATCTATATAACAAACGAAAACGCGCTAGTATGCATTACCGACATACATATTTTCCATCCCAGAACACATTTACTTATATCCAAGAAGACAACCAAGTCCTGCCTGCCTTATTCACCTTGGCATTGATCCAGCAAAGCTCTCAAGAATGTTATCTTTTGCATACAAATATCCATTATCTGATGAACTAGCAGTATGGCAAAGACTGGTGCCGAAATAATATACCGCTTGCAGCAAAAGCTGCCAAACTGAAATTAAGACTGTTATTCTTCATTTATATTTGTGCCTAAAATGAAGAACAATAAAAATAATTCCACTGCCTTCCTTAGCTTTAAACTATCCAAAATATTATAAACTCCTAGAGATTATGCTTGTAATTTAGAAGAAAAAAATACTATGATTGAAGTATTCAAATAAAAGCAGTCCTTTGTATACCAATTTTGTTGACTCACAATACAGTCCATCTGGTATACAGCTTTGAGGCCATATTTTAAAAATGTTTTTGAATATTGAACTTACATTCAGCTGCTACACAGTACATCCTGTGGTCTGACCATTTTTGTTGTAAAATAGACTGATACCTGTCCAGTTTTAAAAACACCAAATCCTTAGAAACTTCAAAAATAATAACTGAATCTCAGTGTATATGAATACTCATTTCCTCTTGTGCATGATCTCGTCTGGGAAGAAAGTGGTGCATATCATCATGATTTAAAATCCTCATGGTGCATTGTTAATTCCTTTCTTAGAATATGGCTTAACTCCTTGTCTCAGAGTTGGTCAACCTGTTTTCCTGGCTGACCTTCTGCTTTGAGGATACATGGATTGTGCTCCAAAATAATGACTCAAGGACTCAAATTCCTGCATTGTGGAATGTCTGGGAACTGACAAAGATACAGTCACAGCTATTTTAAATTCAAATTTTAAAATTTTAAAAATCTATTGTGGATGGTCACATAGTCAGCCAGATGTTCATATTGGATTTGGCATTTTGGAGCACATATGTAGTCCTTCCCAAGGACCTGGAATAGGTAGACGTTTGTTGTTTAATAATATTAAAGCTATTGTTGCAGGATGTAAGTTGTTCCAAGCAAAGCTGCCTTTTGCAATTAACTGATGGTGATATTGATCAATGCTGACGGTGCTCAGGTGGGACTCTTAAATGTTTTGGAATTGCACCCAAAGCATCTATTACAATTGATACTATCTTTACTATTTCTTATCTGCTGAATAATTGTTCACACCTGGTGACGAACATCCAGATTCCTATCTAAAACCATAGAAAGCTGCTGCTAAACAGTACAAGCAATATCAAAAGAGCAACAAGTTGGGGATAAGACAGTCTGTTTTGCTGAACAATCTGGAGAAGGTTCTAACTTTCTTCATCCAAACACCATCCTAGAGTAAAAAAAGGAAAGGAAAAGGGGGGAAAAAACAACCCTTCTCTCTGGGAAGAGACAGGAAGAGGATGCAGTCCAGTTCCTTCTGATATGCCACTAAGTCACAGATTTCAGCAAGCAGTGTGTACATAGTAGCAAATTCTGAGACAAAATTATTTTTGTGCTTTGACCTAGGGAAACGTTAGTGGGAAATGCTGCCATCAGCAAATCTGTTTACTCACAGAAGTTTCCTTTAAGGAGGGAAAGGCAGGCTACTCTGTAGTGGTATTTTACACAAAGAGGGAACTTGTAGCCTTGAAGAACTTTTCTAAAATATGAAAGATTTGTTACTAAGCAAACAACAATGTGTAGATTATAAAAGACATGATTTCAAAACCAGCAGTCTCACCATCCTTATAGTGGGTTAAACAAATCAGCAACCATAATAATAGACTAAGCAGTTTAAGAGAACTAAAACAGAATAAAAATTTGCCTTGTTCGCCTGCCTTTTTCATCTTGCGTTTAAATTGCATCTCATTTATTTGTTTTACAGTGCGAGTTTGGTTTTAAGACCTGGCTAAGAAGGAGAGAATAACCACAGATTCACAAATCACATATAACAGAAAGTATGGTATAATCAACTCCACAAATATTCCCATTCAGAATGCACACAAAGTGTACAGAATATGTCAAGATCTGACTCCTAAAATGGTTTGTTCCTAAAGTAATATATCTGAAAATTGATAGTGCATTTATTTTTATTCACAATCCGTAAAATCTCAATGATACCTTGTAACATTATTTGATGTCCAATGGCTTCTGGAAGATGTAACTAAAACTCCTACTTTTGAAAAACTCCTATTTTTTTTTTTAAACAGTATATCCATATATCCAAATGTTTGGGGAAATCAGCCGTATTTGTCTGATTCTATATTGGTTTCAAAAATTTTATTTGAATATATATGGTAAATATGGTTCTATTTATATAATGCAAGGAAAATACACAAAAAAGCATAACTCTAATCATTTAACCCGCAGAAAAATAGAAATTAATATAATTTTGATAGGCAATCAGCTTTTTTATTATTTTTTATCATTTTCAGCTTGTATCATCAAACAAAATTCAATAAAGAGAGCTAGACAATTAGTCAACTTGAGATATTACAATAATTTGCTTGTTCATCAAACAAGTTCATTGCGTACTTATGGAGCAGGGAAAAACAAAGACACTGCTTCTCCAAGATCTATGGAGAACTTTACTATTAGCATTTTTTTTTCTTTTCCAAATGTAACATTCCATAAACAGCTTGATTTTTTCATAAATCTTTCCTCTCAATACTCCCTAATAGAATTTGTAAGTTTAGCTACTTGTCCAATTCAAAATCTTTCCCAATGCTAAAATCTTAAATGATGAACAGAGAGCATGAACTATGAAATGGGCTGAGTCCTTGAGATATAAAAAGGGAAGAGTTATTTTTTGTAATGGAATAAATTCATCTCAAATGTATTCTTGTCTTACCTGTACCCAGATTTTTAGCTGTACTCTGTGATTTTTGCATCTCACTTGATTTGAAAGTGAGATCTTCCTGCATGATCTTCAATTCTTGATTTGTTACAGAAGATATCTGCTTCATACGACTTACATTCTGCACATTACAACAAAAAACAAAAAAACCATTTCCAAATGTGTTGCCATGCCTGGAGGCGGATCAATAACAAATCTTTTTCCATAATAATTATATCAGTCACAGTAAATGCCTCTAAGAAATGTAAATATTAGAGAATATATCTCAAACTACTGCTGTCTTATCCATACAAATGGTTTTATTAGTTTATTTTACATAATGAGTCAAGGTTAAAGGTAAACAAAATATTAAAGGCTTACAATAATTTGAGGAAATTCAACCAAGGATACAGGTAGTCCTTGGCGTACAACAACTGAGCCCAAATTTCTGTTGTTAGATGAGACATTTGTTAAGTGAGTTTTGTCCCATTTTACACCTTTCTTGCCAAAGTTGTTAAGTGAATCACTACAGTTATTAAGTTAGTAACAAGATTGTTAAGTGAATCTAGCTTGCTTATCAGAAGATCTCAAAAAGTGATCTCATGACCCCAGGACACTGCAACCGTCAGAAATATGAGTCAGTTGCCAAGTGTCTGAATTTTGATCATGTGACCATGGGGATGCCGCAATGGTCATAAATGGGAAAAACAGTCATAAGTCACTTTTTTCAGTGCAGTTATAACTTCAAACGGTCACTAAATAAACTATTGTAAGACTGTGTGTAGGTGTTTCTTGCAAAAATAACCCTAACCCTTATGTTATGAAAAACATCTTCACAGGCAACGTATCCTAAAGGAAAACTCTTTCTGAAATGTTAATGGGATAATCAGATTCCACTTCAGAAATTGAGACAGCCAGTTCTAAAGGAAGCTATTTTAACTACAACTGGCACGTTAAGAAGTTTCCAGTGAATTGACTTGTATCTGCAAAAGAGTTAATAAAACATTAAGTCTTTTACAAATTTGGTGTAAGGGCAGTTGTTAGCCAAGTATATGAAATGTAATTAGTACACGGCTTAAGTTGTGTTAGGATGGTTTGGAAACATAAAAAGCATATCTGACAATCACTGTTCTGTTTCATACTGTATGTGATTGATTGCAATATGAGGTCATTTTTCTTTTTTTTACGCCTAAGCCAAAAAAAGGAAGAAACAAAAGCAATGGGGAAAAAGGAAAGAACAGAAGCAAGATCAATTCTATGGAACCCGTTGACTTCCTATGAACTATGCTTTAAAACCCCTTAAAAATGTAACCCTACCTTAATTAAGCGCTAACACAAATGTTAAACAAACCAAAGAAGAATTCTGCTATTCTAGTGGCTAGGCTCTGAAACAGGCTTAAAATGTGTTTTAGAACAATCTTGGTGTAAAAACAGAAGTCATCATTTCAAAATGAAAAAGGCTAAAGTAAGGCTAGACTCTTCATTTGTTAACTGTGTGTTTACTTGAAAATCTATATTAGGAATGAAGACATCTCAGTGCCTTCTTTTGACTTCTCAAGCTGTGGTTCACATCCCTTAAGGAGCTCTGATAAAAACGTAAGGGAGTCTGCACTCACTCCTACACTGCCTAGACATGGAACTTGTAGATACCAGACTAAGCCGTATGCAGGATCCAGCTGGTGGAACATTCTTCAATAGACTTTGCACTCACTGTAATGACTCCTATGAAACACCCTACTCACTCCTGAGTACTCTCCAACGCAAAGCTCATTTTCATTCTATGCCAAGGTGACTCTTCCTGGGAGATAACCCTGAGCATGGATGTCCATTCCAGGCAGTGAAATATTGCTCCTCCTTTCCTTTTTGTGATAGGAGACTGACATGGCCTGGCTGCCAGTCTTTCTGGAGCATTCCTCAAAGTGCTATACTTTCTTAAGGTGGCTGCTCTCAAGGTATGAAGACAGCCATCTCCTTGGTAGCAGTTACTAATGAGGACTTTTCTTTCCTTCTTGTACCCATATAAAATGGCTTCCTTCCTTCCTCTTTTATGTGCAGTTCATGATAGAGAGAGAAATATCATACAAATTCAAGTATTATTTCAGAGGGCCATAAATCTGAGAATTCTTGACACTAAATTGCTGTTAGATTTACTCTTCTTTGCATTACGAAGGAACACAAATACAAATAAATTTTTAAAAATCCATGTTATTATCAAATGGCTTCACTATTTAACAGGATGATTTTCAACTTCATTTAAAATTAAATAATAATTGTCTGGGTTTTATTCCCTAATAGTAAATTAGGATTTCAAGAGGGATTACTTCTTACCCGACTTGAGTGCTCTAAAAGCGCCACAATATTGGCCTCTATCTCTGATTTCCGTTCCAGTTCCTGGTTCTTTGTCTCTTCAAAAGATTCGAGAAAGTCTAAAGATTTTTTTAAAAAGATAGAGGAAGCTATTGTTTACAATAGGAACAGCAGAGAAGTCCAGCAGCATTGCTTAAAATTGCACTTTGAATGTTAAAGCGTTTAAAAATATATAAACAGGGAGTTTAAAATCATAAAATAATTCAATGAAAAAACAGTTTATATGAAAAAGTACAATGAGAATCAATTATTCAATTATCACTCAACTGACACTTGAGCTCTATATGACAAACTAGCAAATAATAATATAAACAGATTTCTAAGATATTTAATGCATCAATTACATTCTATCTGGACTCCTGTAACACAACCTATTTATCTATTGTAACATAATCTCTGAAAAATATTCAAAAATTTAAGCAGAATGCTACACCTTATTAATTTCTTTTTTCTTCTTCTAACAATAGCTTCACTGGCTAAAATACTGTTTCCAAATCTAATTGGAAATGTTGATGATGATCCATAAAGCCATATATACAGACTGTATGAAAGATCCTGAACCTTAAGATTGCCTGAGGGATACCAATGTTCCAACAGAGGAACTCTACTAGCTGCTTCCAGATTCTGGAAATTCTTCCAGAAAATGTGGCAATTCAAGTAGAAATTAGGCAAGTTGAGGTCATCCGCACCACCATCCAAGATTGGGCAACAGCTCCCACCATTTACAAATACTGTGTGACTGCTTGTTTAAATAGAAGAAAACTTCCTGTCCTGAGTTTTTAACTAAGTCACAGTATGTCCGAAAACTCTATAAACCTCCCTGATATCTGTAGAGCTAGCAAGGTTCAATATGGAGGTTAGCTGTGGGAGTGCAACTGTAATATGACCACAGAACTTTAGCAATATTGAATTCAGTAGGAAGCTTTGGCTCATATGGGGCTCCAAAATGTGCACCAGAGTTCCTATATGCGCTGAGCAGCTCCCTACATAAAAGGGTTCTGTTAAAATAGACCAAATGCTTCCTTATCAATTTTTCTTGGCAAAGTAGCAATGTATAGAATTCTTGAAATGAAATTAACTTAAGAAATTACTATTCTTCATTAGCCACGGTCTTGCCAAATGTCTGTTTTCTTTTATAATATTTTTCAACACATAAGGAAGTATTTCAATTTACTTTTAGTTTCTAATAATTTATCTGAAATTCAGAAGACCTAAATGGGAGCCAATTTTTACTCTTTGTGTTGCTATAAATCTAGTTATCATGTGGAAAATTTGAAGAGTTGGACTTACTAATGAGATTAGCATTCATACCAAGTGACTGATGATGCAGTCTTGTTCTCACTTACCTGAGACTAAAGGATAAAAAATACTGATAAGATTTTTTTTCCTGAGTAGACATATTAACAAAATAACAGAGTTGGAAGTGACCTTGGAGGTCTTCTAGTCCAAACCTCTGCTCAGGCAGGAAACCCTATACCATTCCAGACAAATAGCTGTCCAATCTCTTCTTAAAAGCTTTCAGTCTTGGAGCATTTCACAACTTCTGGAGGCTAGTTGTTCCTCTGATTACCATATTTTTTGGAGTATAAGACGCACTTTTTCCACCTCCAAAAGTGGGTGGAAATGGGTCTTATACAGCAAATGTTGCCAGAGCCTATTGCCGCCTCCGTGCACCCCATTTTCGGCCTCCGCATTCCATTTTTGGCCTCTCTGCGCCCCATTTTCCTCCTGTTCTGATCCCCACCGCCCGGAACGGGCTGAAAATGTGGCGCGTGGAGGCTGAAAACGGAGTGCGTGGAGGCAGCAATAGGAGGTGACAATCCCTGCAGCCTGAAACAGCTGATTGTTGGGAGGCCGATCCAACCGACAATCAGCTGCTTGTGCTAATCAGGCTGTGCTGAAGCTGAAACAGGCAGTTTGCTTTGTGCTGCAAGGAGGCAAATTGCTGGAAGGCAGAGGCAGTTTTTTTTTCTTGTTTTCCTCCCCAAAAGCTAGGTGTGTCTTATACTTTGGAGCATCTTATACTCTGAAAAATATGGTAATTGTTCTAACTGTCAGGAAATTTCTCCTCAGTTCTAGGTTGTTTCTCTCCTTAAATGAATATTAAAATGAATGTTTTCAGGGCACTAAATACAAAGTGTGCATTTTATATATGTTTATAAATCTTACTTACTATCCATGCTTTCCTCTCTCTTCTTCAATTCTTTATATTTCAGATTTTTTTCACCTACAAAAAACAATTAAACAATTAATACTGCAGTTATTTTGTATTGACAGATTAGGGTAGGGTAATCTTGGTTAATGATGGTAAGTGGGACCAGAATTTCCATTACTAAATGATGCGGTCAGAGTGTAATGTCACATTACCTTATTCCTTAGTAATGGAAATCCAAGCAGTTCCCAGCGCCATCATTAACTAAATCCCGCTGGTTATTAGGCAAGGACCCACCCTGATTCAAACTATTCCCAACTTGGTCCCTCCTAGCTGTTGAGCCTCACTTCTAAATTACTTTCAGAAATTGCTTTTTAATTGCTTTTTAGTTACTGGGAATTTTTATAATAAGTTATTTTAGAGTACTGGGTGAATCTCCTTCAGTCCTTAACATACATACATACATACATACATAAATAAATAAATAAATACATACATACATACACATACATACATACATACATACACAAATTTAAGAACTCAGAAAAAATTATGATTAATTTGGAATAAAAAGCAAAACGGTGATTAGAATTTTGGTTTTGTACAGTTATAAATAGACTATAGATGGACTAAGACCATGGTGGCAAACCTATGGCTTGCATGCTTTATCTGTAGGCATGCACGCCGTCGCCCCAACTCAGCTTCACCGCATATGCACATGTGCCGCCTGCCAGCCAGCTGGTCTTCAGGCCTCTGCTGCACATGCACGGGGGCAGGGCGTATGCGTGGGGGACAGGGCACATGTGCAGTGGTGCATATGCAGGGGTGGGGCACATGCACGGGGGGCAGGGGCGCATGCATGGGGTGCATGCATAGGGCCTGTGCGCACATGTGGGGGAGTGCGCATGCACGGGACTAGCGCACACATTGCATTTTGGGCATCTGCGTGCATGCTTTCGGGACTCGATGCCAAAAAGGACTGGACTAAGAGATGAGAGGGATTGAAATAAGATTTCGATATTAATTGTGGTATAAGAATTTTTTACATGAGAAAATACTCTTGAAGTCTTAAAAAATGATAGGATGGGACTTTGGAAGTTGGACACTAGAGGGAACCAGAAGGTACTAAAGATTACAATTAAAGGAAAATAAGACATACATTTGAATTACTAATATAGAACGGAGCAAAATAGTTTAACACTGAATGTACTAAAGGATATTTGTGAACAGAATAATAAATAAACTGTGTTTCAAAAATGTTATGGAATAGGTACAAGTTTTACCAGACAAACCTGAGACTGAGTGTCTTTAAAAATTACAGGCTACAAAAATGATAATAAAAAAGATGCTGTATACAAACGGATATAGGTATGAAGCTGGCTGATGTCATAATAATTAAAGGCGATAAACAAATAACAAATCAAGAAAACAATCTTGATAACTTTCCTATATTGAATTTACACAAGAGTCTTGTTAAAGTTTTGAAGGTTTTTGTGAGAAGGAAAAGATAGAAAAAAAATGAAAAGAAACCAAATTTTAGGATAGTATTTGAAGGGATAAAGGTCCAGATTGTTAAAACTAAAAGAAAGGAATACAAAGTGAGTTAATTTGATCAAAGTTAGTTATTGTTATCTCTGCAAACCCTTAATGGACTTTTGTGACCAAGACTGAACAAGGCTTTAAAGATTTATTTATAGATAAGAGATGAGAGATAGGGAGAAGAGACCATTTGTTATATTTTAAGAAAAGATGAGTTACTAAAATTGTCTATATTTCTTCCGATGAAGGGAGAAGTAATTTCTTTATATATTTTCTTTTTTGCTACTTTTTTTCTACTTTTTTTCTTTTTGCACTTTCTTTTTCTTTTAGTTTAATTTATACTTATACTAGTTTTTAAATAGGTTATTCAAATTATTATTAAAAACAAACAAACTGATTTTAATGGCCACACTTGCAATATGGAGCAGCCTCCCTGTTGATATCAGGTTGACGGTGACCTCTATATTATTGTATTGGCCTTCTAGAAACTGTTAAAAATGGAATAATGTTGAAGGACTAATGGTGAAAGAAATGACACGGATCTATGATGTATGGTTTTAGTATTTTGTATTAAATGCCTTTAGGAAGACATTTAAGACCCAGCTCTTCCTGCTGGCTCTGCATTACGTTGGTATGTGGCCACTAATCACTAGCAGTGCTGATTATTTGAATCTATTTCCTCCCTTTATTCTTTTCAATATCTATATTTTCACTGTTTTTAACCCATTATAAGTGGCCTACTTATGGAGTGGGCAACCTTAAAAACAGATTATATAAACCATTGTATATTTAGGACTCTTTTTCTTTTACCACAGATGTTTTATTACACCACTGAATGTTACTGTAAAGCACTAAGAGTCCTGTTGAATGCATTGGGGACAAATTGAAAGATAAGTAAGATGCATTTGATTTAATACATATCTCTTCCATAACATACTTCTATGATACCCACACTTTATTTGTGATAACTGTAATCTCTGTTGACATACAAAAATGGCAGATTAAAATTTTTTAAATAAAGCATGTAATACAAGTAAATAACAGCTTCGAAACCTATAGAAAAAATGGAATGCATAAGCTAAAAATAAACCATATTAGAACTGACAGTCTTCTCTTTTTCCTGCTATATTATATGACATTCCCACTGCTTGCATTTATAAATTATAAATATGTGCACTGTCCTAAGAGACATTTTTTAACATCCTGGTATCTATTCCTTGTCAATACTTCCTTTCATGATAGGAAAAAAACACTGAACTTTAAAATCTAATTTGCTTTTCAGAGGACTATGAACTGACCATATAGACTGAGGCTTAAACAACAA
>JANHFL010002424.1:65261-79329 GCA_032468155.1 Oxyrhabdium leporinum
TTTTATGTGAACCGCCCCGAGTCCTCGGAATGGGGCGGTATATAAATTTAATAAAATAAATAAATAAATAAATAAATAAATACTGGCACACAATTAGCTACAGGGAGGGTATTTCAAAGTAATCTCCTTGACACAAATAAACATGTAGAACTGCCTTAATATCATTTGCCTAGCAAAACATATCAGTGCCTACTATATATCTAAATTGGAAAGGGGAAACTCTGATTCCTTGGTTTTTGAATAAATTGATATTAACTTACCCCTCCTCCAAGTAATGCTGCAGATGGAGGTCGTAATGAGGATGAAGGTGGTCTGGCACTCAGGCCTATTCGTGAAGAAGGACGTGCTGTAGGAGGTTTATGATTGCTCGCCATTTCTAGTCTTCAAATTTCTTTCTAGAAAGACAATCACATTTTATCCAAAATCCTCTTTAATGAATAGACAACTCTGATCTGCCTAATATTAGCAAGTTATTTTTAAGAAAAGAATAACACTCTCTCCATATTTTAAATTAGAATCACAAATCTTGACAAATCTTATGTATGTGCAATAAAGAGCAATCTTTAGGAAAAGAAATAGTTGTCTCAGTTGCATTGAGAGCAATTACTGAAAGGGGCAATGTTAAAAATAAATTTAAAAATGCACAAATTGATAAAATGATGCAAATTAATGCTGGTATTTGGGTATTTTTATAGTGATAATTATAAATGACGGGGGCTGTCAAAATGACAAAACATGGTTTATTAAAGGAGTATATTGAGTGAACTTTTAAATTATAAGTGAATAAATAAATGGTTATTTTACATGTTGTATAATTACAGTATACCTGGCACTTAAATTTACCGTAGTGATAATAGTTTGCATTATTTCTGCAAGTGCTATTTTTCAGGAATGGAATTTGACATTATATTTCCCTTCCTGGAAGGATTTATTAAATCCTTCCATTCTCCCCCCCCCCTTCAATCAGAAAACCAAAAAAACCTTCTTGGATGAGAAATGTCTTCAAGGAAAAAAATAAAGGAAGTCCAGTTCCCTTTTGAAAAGCATCTTTGGGACAACCAGAATAACATTTAAGAACATTAATAGATCTGTCCCAGTCAGAACCAACCAAGAGAGCAGGGCAACAGACCAGTGGTAGCCCAAGCTTATCTAAGCACCTTGTTTATATCTTCAAGGGGAACAAATGAAATGATTTCATAGTGTTTTGTCTTGGCAGTAGGAGTCAGGGCTCTCCTGCTTCTCTTGTTAATTCTGCCGTGACTGGCTGCAGATTCCCAAACTCGAAGGGATGGCAAGAGTATGTATCTACTGGGATGGGGTGTGGTGGAAAGTAGCTCTTTTAACTTCCATTTCTCCCATCCCATAGAAAAATACATTCATGGGACCAGATAACCATTGAGGAAGAGAAATTTGTGAGGGGAACTTCTCTTCTGCTAACCTCAGCTATCTACCCAGACCTGTGATAGACCAACACCTAACCGGTGGGACTACAGTATACTTTTTTGACAACATGAAGTTTCAGTAAACTCACTGGGCGCATGTCAGAAAACACCCTAGTGGATTAAGCACTGCAGGGATTAATCCACTAAGTAAAGGCAGTTTTGGTGTGTGGGGGGGAATAGGTTGGGGGTTAGGTCCAGCTAAAGAGCCATTTCCCCCCTTATCCTTTCCTGTCAGCAATGCTTGCAATAAAGAAAGACAAGATCTGCTCCCACTCAAGTGTGGCAAGAGAAGCCTGGGTAGAAGCATGACAGCAAATAACTCCTTTGGTGAGAGTTCCTCAATCCAACAGAATGATCAGATAACTGGCAGAAAACCTGCAGGTCTTCTACTGCCAGTAGCTGACGCTAAAGATGTTTCTCACTGAGCTTCTCATTTGGTAGAGAATTATTCTGCTTCATTGCCACCGCAGAAGGTTAGAAATTTGGTCACAAGTTCTTTAAGCTTGCATATATTCCTGCCAACTTCCATACTGGATAATTGTTATGTTATTGCAGAAAAGGTCACAGCATAGTTCAGGTTTCTCAAAGTGTGGTCTGAGGATCCTTGGGGGTCCTCCAAGACCCCTTCCAAAGGTCCATGAAATCAACATTATTTGCCATCTGATGGTGAAAAATAATACAATATTAAAATCCCATCAAAAGCTTGTGAGAAGGGGCAGTGGTAGCGAATCCATCGATTTTAATTTTTCAATAGTAAATACAGGTAGTCCTCAGCTCACGTCCACAACTGAGCCCAACAGTTCCGTTGCTAGATGAGACAATTGTTAAGTGAATTTTGCCCCGTTTTACAAGCTTTCTTGCCACAGTTGTTAACTGAATCGCTGCAGTTAAGATAGTAACATGGTTGGTAAGTGAATCTGGCTTCCCCATTGACTTGGCTTGTCAGAAGGTGGCGAAAGGGGATCACGTGACCCCAGGACACTGCAACCGTTATAAATATGAAGCAGTTGACAAGCGTCTGAATTTTGATCACTTGTTGGTTGCGAGTGTGAAAAATGGTCACAACTCACTTTTCTCATCCCTTTCACAGCTGTTGTAACTTCAAATGGTCACTAAACGAACTGTTGTAAGTCGAGGGCTACCTGTATTGATAAACACATATCTCATACAAGCAAAGCCCTCTGGGAGTTCTCCATTATTTTTTAAAGTGAGAGAAATGTTTAAGAAATACTGGCGGCGCTTACTTTCCCTCAAGAGCTGCAACCAATCTGCCTTGCAAACTGCCATTTACTTTTGGCATTTTGCAAGCCTCCAGCGGTTTGTCGAATAAACTACCTAGACAAAATGACTTGGATTTATCGTGAGGCGACTTCATTTGGACCTCAAGGCTTTCCCGTCTGATTCCATTGCACACCAGGCTATGCCGACGAAAAGTCACAGAGGAAACCGGGGCGATGCCGGGTGGACTTGCGGTGGGGCGGTCTTAGGGGGGTCGGTGGCATTGACTCAGTGACTCAGGCAGGCGTAGCTCAAGACTCCCCTTTGGCTCCGCGCTTCGAGTTTCGGCCTCTTACCTGACTCTCTGCACGCGCGAAAGGCAAGAGGCAGCGGTTGCTGCCTGCGAACTCCTTCACGCGCCGGCGCCCGTATCATAGCAACGGGAGGCAGCTCAGTTGAAGGGCCGTTTTCTTTTCACCATTCCGGAACTTGGAGAACACGCGTTCCTTCCCGTATGTTATCGCGAGACTCCATCCCTTTCTCCCCCCCCCATGTAATACAACATGTGTTTATTATGGGTGCACCCCATCTCACCTAGAGGCGACTCTAGTTAAAATATATTATGTTATATTAATTATATATCTATTATTTTATTATATGTAAACTGCTTAGAGAAGGCTGTAAAGCACTGTGAAGCGGTATATAAGTTGATTGTTCTCACTATATAGGTCTAAGTGCTATTGCTATTATATTATTTCTAACAATGTTACATATTGGATAACATAAATAAATATTCATAGGACTAGTGTCTTTCTGCTCATTTAATTATCGCTTTTCACATGAGTAGAAATGCAACCATTTCTTCATATACACAACTCCACTTTTTAACGATGGCCCGTTTATTTTTATAGCAGTCTGGTACCCTAAGGATGCTGCTGTTGCTATGTTGTCAGAGCTATTGCTCTGAAAGTAAATTCACCCGTGTTAAAAAGGTGATGCATCACACAAGAGAGTCGTAGCAAACCTAAATCTAGTGTAAGGAAGATCCATTCATTGCAAAACAGCTTGGAGGTGCCTGAATAAAGTCCCTACAGTTTTTCTGGCAAGATTTCAGAAGTGGTTTGCTGTTGCCTACTTCCACTGAACCACCAGCACACACTACCCTTCCCCATTGCCTAAATCATAAATTGGGTTCATTATGGTAGCGTCATTGACTTATATACAACGAAGAGATGTCTTCAAAGAAAAAACAAGAAAGTCCAGTTGCCTCCTGAAAAAGTACCTTTGGGACAACCATGACCTGGATGACGGAGAATCGTTACAGACTTTTAGCTATACAATTTGGGATGAACACCCTTTGAATGGTGTGGGAGTAGGAATGGATTTCCAGGGGGGGGGGGGGAAATGCAGACCATAGAAACCACGGGCACTACTCAGGTGATCCTGAGGACACAGATAAACCTCCAAGTGGTTCAACGACCCTTTAAAAGGATGCAAATGACCTGCAAATGTCTGCAAGGAATATAAACCCTTCCATTCCCCACTATCCCGTCACAACTGAAGAAACTGCTTGGATGAGAAGCGAAACGTTTTCAAAGGAAAAAAAAACCCAAGAAAGTCCAGTTGCCTTCTGAAAAAACACCTTTGGGATATACAACGACTGTTAAAAGCAAGACCGCCCCCCTCCCGTTAACAAGAAAGCTAGGGGACCTCACTCCCGCTCCCTAGTTCTAGGTAGCTTTCTTTCCGCTCTCCCCAAAAGTGCTTTTTCTCAAGAGGTTGCTGGACTTTCTGGTTCTTCCCTGAAGACCTTTCGCCTCTCATCCAAGAAGCTTCTTCAGCTGTGACGGGATCGTGGCTGAGAGGCGAAAGGTCTTCAGGGAAGAACCAGGAAGTCTAGCTGCCTCTTGAGAAAAAGCACCTTTGGGACAGCCGCGTCCCGGACGACTCCACAGACGTCTCTTTCCGTTGAGCTCTAAGGCATCTTGGGATATGTAGTCCTCGTCTTGTTTCTCGCCGCAGAGAACTGTGGTTCGTCGGCGTTTTCCGGCGCTTGGTGCTGACGTCGTGCTGGGGGTAGGGGGAGTTGCAGAAAGTGGGTGGGAAGAAGAAGAAGAAGAAGGGAAGCGGGTGTGGTGACGGCCGCTGCTGGTGCCGCCGCTGCTGGTGCTGTGTCAGTGTATATAATACCCGAGTGCGGGCGGGATGGCCACCCCGATAGGTGTTTACCGGCTCAGCTGCTCCCTGGTTGGGCACGAGCTGGACGTCCGGGGCCTCAGTTGCTGCCTCTTCCCGACAGGGTCGTTCGTGTCCGTATCCCGAGACCGGACGGCGCGTGTCTGGGCTCCGAACAGGTTAGTACGGTAGTAACCGAGAGGGGGAAGCCCAAGAAGGTGCCGGGGTGGAGGGGTGGGGTTGGGTGGGGGGCTAAAGACGGCCTATAGGGGCTGGGGGCGCTCTTGCCAGCTTTTCGCGTGCAGTCTGAGATCTGATGGGCTTTTTTCAACAACAACAACACCCCACCCCCCTTTCTGAAACGGCATAGCCGTGACTCGATCCATTGGGAGGGAAATCGGAAAGGGAGTTGGAACAATTGGCCGGTTAGGACAGCACGCGAAGGGGGTCTTGGCTGAAAATCTGTCCAAATTACTACTTTTTCCTGTTTTACTAGATCAGAGGTTGATGGTCCCAGATAGTTTGAACTACAGCTCTCCCATCAGACCTAGCCAGCATAATAATTGGTAGGTGCTTCTGAGAATTGAGGTCCAGAAACCAGGAGGATAGTGCTTTACTTATCTTTGTAAACGGGGCCGTAGTGTTTAAAACAAACAAGCAAACAAACAAAACCCAAAAGGCAAGCAAAAAAAAAAAGTTGCGTAGATGCTCATCATTTGGTGCATATAGACATAGTCCCGGCAAATATGCATCATCTGCCTTTGTGGAAATAGAAAACAGTGTTTTCAGTCCACCAAAAGAAATTGACTAATGTGGCAGCATGTTCGATTTCAACCAGAAGCAGCACCAAATCTGGCCTTTTATAGGGGAAGACAGAACTTTTATATGTTGTGACATAAGTCTTCTGAAATTTATAATGACTGCCTCAGGATGCCTTACAAATCTGCAACAAAAATACAGTGCTTGTGTTACACGCACCCTCAGCATAAATTCATTATTTGAAATTATTCTCAGATTTGCTTCTCAAATATTTTCCCAAACTATTAAATATATTATTGCTGTTGTTACTTAACTTCTGTAAGCTTTGAAGTCTGGTTTTTTAAAAAAAGAATAGTGGTATTCAGAATAATACTGTAAATGAATTAGGACTAGATATACATATGAAAGGATGTATTCATTGGCGAAGTAGAAAGCATTGTGCCATTGGAGAAATGAAAAGCATGCTGACTAAGAAAGTGAAAAGAAGAAAAGGAAGATGTTTCAGCTTATAAAGTTTAAATTATGTCCTTGTCATAATAGTTAAATTATGTCCTTGTGTCATAATAGTTCCCCTGAAGAATAAGTTCTTCAAGATGTTAATCACAGAATTATTTGCAATATATTGAATATATTAAATTATAACTGAATTATTTGCAATAAAGTACATGTATTCTTTTTCTTCACACCTCCTTTGGTCTGGTGCATTTTTTTTCTCTTTGCCTTCCAGTGAATGGGATAATGCTTTCAGCTTAAACGAATACATTGAACAATTACAAACCAAGCCTGTTGTACAGTTAGTCCTTGACTTACAGCCATTCATTTAGTGACTATTTGAACTTACAAAAATAGTGACATGACCGTTTTTCACACTTATGATCATTGCAACATCCCCATGATCACATGATCAAAATTCAGACGCTTGGCAACTGGCATGTATTTATGATGGTTGCAGTGTCCCTGGGTCATGTGACTACCTTTATGATCTTCTAACAAGCAAAGTAAATGAGGAAACCAGATTCACTTAATAATCATGTTACTAACTTAACAATTGTAGTGATTCACTTAACTATGGCAAGAAAGATAGTAAAATTCACTTAAGTGTCTTGCTTAGTAGTGGAAATGTTGGGCTTAATTGTGGTTGTAAGTCGAGGACTACTGATATTTACCTCTGGCTGGAACTCAGTTGAAAACCCTGGGGGATTCCGTAGCTCATTTAAAAAAGAACAAATTAAATCCAATGTTCTTCTGTTTACTCTTCTAGATCAGGGGTGTCAAACTGGCGGCCCGCAGGCCAGATGCGTCAAGCGCAGGCCACTCCCGTCCCAACTCCGTTGAAGGGGGAAAAAATTGCAAAACGTCACGTGACAGCAACGTGACAGCGAGTTTGACACCTGTGTTCTAGATGAGTTAGGATTTACAAAGAATTGGGGATTTTTTTCAACATGAATTAGAGTTTTGTGGATAAAGGGTCACCATTTTAAACATTTTTAACCTTCTGATCTTACTTGTTGAAATGTACATTTTAGTTACAACTGAGTTATTTTTTATTTTTTTAGCAAAAACTCTGTTCTTGGATTGCAGAGAAAATAGAAACTATGACGTTAATAAAGTATACTGTATTTTAATTTTCTGTCTCAAAAGTTTTCTCTAATCTCTTCAGTATATTAACACACAGTTTTATTTGATTTGTTGATCTGATTTTGGTTGTAAATTTGGTATTTATTTTTAGTCCAAACAGAGGATTTCATGAAATACACTGCTTGAGCGGCCATTCCAATTTTGTTTCTTGTGTGTGTGTCATCCCTCCAAGTGACTTTTACCCCTGTGGATTAATTGCTACTGGTGGTAATGACAACAATATTTGTATCTTCACTTTGGACAAGCCTACACCACTGTATGTCCTTAAAGGTCATAAAAACACTGGTAAGAAAAATCTGTTTTAACTATACAATTCAGCAATTTATGTATAATTTCCAGCAAAAGGGCATAAGGTATCTTAGCAGCTGTTATATGTAGGTAGACATATTTTGTTAGCAGAAATATTCAAATGTATGTCACTTTGCCATATTCAGAATTAATGATTCATTTGGCAGGGTATTGTTATGAATGGGCCAGCCATATTTTATGTTGCTCTGAGTTGAATAAAGCTAAATATCTGTGCAAGTCAGTATTAATTTGTACTTTGTACAAAATTTTGTATTAATATCTATAGTTTTATAGAGGATTTCGTATTTGTCAATCTAGCCTTGTAAATAAGGCAAATAAGTAGGGAATGGGTCAGCTAACAATGTTATATTGATATTGTATTGTGCCTATGACCATAAACTCCATCACTATGCAGTGCATCTTTAAAGAAAATAGTGTTGTTTATTAAAATATTTTAATTTTACATTTCTACTTAGAAAAATCCAGAGCAACATGTTGAAGGAAGGGGAAAAGGCAGTTTGAATTCAGTATTTTGTAGGAATGAGAGAAAGAGTGATAAAAAAAATTGAGGCCAGGGCAAACTAACACAGAGTGTTAATAGTGGTATGGAAAGGATGTTGCTTGTTTAAGTACTTATTTTGGCTTCGGTTCCTTGCTTATTTAGCATAATTTTTATTGCTACTTCATAAATGAAATAATTATGAAAATCAGAATATGGGATTTTGTTCTGATGTATCTTTAGGATTGCAGTAGTTATCTGAAAAGCTACATCTAAGCTGTTCCTGATTGCTAGCGTATCAACATTATTTCTGAGTTCGACAATGCTGATTTTGTTTTCTTTTCTAGTTTGCAGCCTCTCCTCTGGAAAATTTGGCACCCTTCTTAGTGGCTCATGGGACACTACAGCTAAAGTCTGGTTGAATGATAAATGCATGATGACGTTACAGGTATGGAAGCTGCTTTGCTGCCATTAGTGACCCAACAGATAATGTGTGTGTGTTGGTATGTGCACACTTCAGAAAACACAGATGGGCTCTGGCAGAGAAAATATCCTTTTTTTATAGGGCCACACTGCAGCAGTCTGGGCTGTGAAGATACTACCTGAACAAGGTTTGATGTTGACTGGTTCAGCTGATAAAACTATTAAACTGTGGAAGGCAGGTAGATGCGAGAGAACATTTACTGGTAGGTAATTGCCTGTATAGTTTCTAAATACAAAATTGTGAGAAACTTCTTTTTTTATGCAAAAATGGATACTCTTCCCTACCCTGAATGTTGAGAATACAGAAATGAAAAATCTTGTTTTGTTAATAAATACAAGCATCAGAATATTTTATTTTGCTAGCCTGGTTCAGCTTTTCTTTACTTGAGAAATACTGTATTTCAGTTCAGGCTTTTGACTACTGATCATATCAATGTTTGATTTTATAGTACACACACTGTAAACAATCTTGACTGGGTTATCAAAAAAAGCTTTTTACATTTAATTAAGAATGTACAAGAAAATAATTGGGTCCATTTGATTTATGAGTGAATTGATAGCATTGAGTTAGATTTACAGAAAAAAGTAAGAAGGTTTAGAGCTTAACAAAGTATTGTCTCACGTGAGTTTAACCCCAAAATTCACTTCTGTCCTCTTTCATGTGAGGATAACATTTCCATTGAATGTAGTTAGCCCACTGCCTAAATAAGCTTATTTGCAATTCATGTATTGTTTGTTAATACACTGTTAGAACAGAGAATAGGAAAATGTTAAAATAGGTGACGGGCGCTAGAAAAATGTTTTTCTTTGGAATAACTAGCTTAACGTAAATATTGTGAGCTAGTGTAAACTAACAGGCCCAAGGAAATCAAATTGTATGTAGCAGAAGTCTGTATGCACATTTGGGAGAAATGATTTTTTTTAAAGTTTGGAAGTTTATTGAAAATGAAAACAGGTTTGGTTAGAATCTAAAGACATGCAAGGATTTCTAGCCCTTTCTACTATTGTGGAAGGATATTCCATGTTGGACTTTGCCACTAGAATGACAATTATTCATCTCTAAAGTTTCTGTTTTGTGCAAATATGGGTCCGACACCCCAGCAACAGGCAAAATTATTCTATTAGCAAAGTTTCCTCTAAATGATGCTCTCTTATGGAAAAGTCTCAGGTACACCTTCCGTTTTTTAAAATTTACCAATTTAAGCTGTCTTTTTCCATGTTGGGTGAGGAGGCAGTTGGTATCATACAGGTTGTCTCTAACAGAAACAAATGAAAGTAAATGTATGGTGGAGAAATCGATTTATTTCTTTTAAAAAATTGGTATGGCTGTTTATGTTACCAAGCAACTCTGGTTAGTTCATAGCAACAAGAAAACTAGCGACTATAAATCGTAAAGCAGTAAAATGATCAAACGAAAACAAAAACACTGCACCCTAATGTCTATGGAGAGTCTCAGTCATCCGGGTCCTGGTTGTCCCAAAGGTGCTTTTTCAAGAGGCAATTGGACTTTCTGGTTTTTTTCTTTGAAGACGTTTTGCTTCTCATCCAAGAAGCTTCTTCAGCGCCTGGATTCAGAGCTGGATTCTTCAGAGCTGAAGAAGCTTCTTGGATGAGAAGCGAAACGTCTTCAAAGAAAAACCATAAAGTCCAGTAGCCTCTTGAAAAAGCACCTTTGGGGTCTGTGCCTTAACCACCCCCTTAGGATGCCTCACAGCAGGCTTCAATTATCCTTAGTTTATTCTTCCCATCCCATCCCATCCATCCCATCCAATCCCATCGCCTGAGTAAAAAGCCAGCTCTGGATGGTCTTCCAAAAGGCTAAGAGAATGGGTTGCCAAATTGCAGGACAATTGGCCTAAGAATCAGGTAGGGGCAACCATGGAAAAGACATGCTTCCGAGGTCCCAGGTGGTAGGATTTTCTAGTAAGGTATCTGAATAATCTTAGGGAAAGTTAATATGGATAAGAAGAAATGAAAGTTACTTGACCAGTTAGGCATATTGAAACCAGATATTTGACTCGGATACAAGTAGTCCTCAATTTACAACTGTTTACTTAGTGACCAATTAAGGTTACAACAGCACAGAAAAAAAAGGGGCTTTACAACCAGTCCTCCCACTTAACAATTGTTGCAGCATCCCAAGAATCACATGATTAAAATTTGGGTGCTTAGCAACCAGCATGTGTTTATGACAGTTGCAGTGTCCCAGGGTCAGGTGGCTGCCATTTGCAATCTTCTCAATCGGCTTCCAACAAGCAAAGTCAATAGGGATAGCAGGATTCACTTAATGACATATGATTCACATAACAACTACCGCGATTTGCCTAAGAACTATGGCAAAAAAAAAATTATGTTAAGCCTTGCACATTTTTATATGACCACAGAAGGAAAAGAAGAACTATTGTTTTTCCTTGCAGTTTTTTTTGTTTTTGTTTTGTTATCTGTCTCCGAAGCATCAGAACTAATATAAGGCATACTATACGACTTAAAATTTAAAATATAAATTTAAAATATTTCCTTGCAGTGATGTATAGAAGGTCCTTTAACCACCCTATCGTGAGTTTGTTTGCATTCAGTTTCTGTAGTTTAAAATTCTGATTTGTCTCTTACATAGCTGAATCGATATCCCTATCAATGTAATCAGTAAACAGGATTCTGACAAGGAATGCTGAAGAAAACTATTTTTAAAACTTTTCCATTTTATTTTATTTTATTGAATACACAGTTTGATTACTGACGAATACTTCTTGGTGGTGTATTCACCTCAATCATTTTGTTATTTAGTCTGTTTGGTTCAAGCTGTTGTCGCTGCTTTAGAAGCTCCCTAGTGGCCGGCAAAAAATCTCCCTAAGGCAGTAATGCCTTTTACGGGAAGTTTGGAAGAAGTTGATGATAGTAGTTAGTTATTTGCAACCTGTCAAATACTGAATTTGACCTACCCTGGTAGACTAACAAGTTGTTAACAAGTTGTTTTAAATAACATGAGAATAGGTTTCTACTATCTTATATTAGATTACTATGCAAAAATCATTTGTTTTATTTCTATCAGATAGCTCAAAGTATGATTGATAATGGTTAAGGACTGTTGACTTTCTGTTGGAGGTGCCAGTTACAGTTTGGGCGTGTTCTGTTATTGCCACATTTTGGAAGAAAGGTGCAGGGATGGATTGAACTTAATGCTATGTGTTAAGAAGCATATGTTCTTCTTGACTATATGCTTAATACTTGGATTCTATCAAAATATCAAAAATTATGGATTATTCTGAGGAGGGAGCCGCCTATAAGAATCACCATACAATAATAGAAGTCTATATCTGATTTTCAGCATTGATTCGTTAATACGAGCTGTTTGTCAACTTTCAAATTACTTTTTCCTTGCCGAAAAAAAGAAGCAAGAAAACGTCTTCCTCTAATGTTAATTTGTCGTAAAAAAAGTTTTACAGTATTGCTATTTACAATTTAATGCAAGGCTTCTTTCTTTAAGTTTTAGAAATAGTCCAGTATTGTTGATATTTTCACGAGCCCGTGTGGCTTTAGCTGGGTATTTGAGTATAAAGAGACTTCAATCTATATTGATATATGGGAAAAATATGTAAATGCCCATATTGAAAGGACTGCTGTAATTTTTGTATCAGTGAAAATGCTTTTCCATGTATAAAGTTGCAACATAGATGCATGCAGAATATACAACAGGTCAGTATATTGTTCTCCATTTAAATGCGGCTTATGTGCCTAAGTTGGCTTCTAGTCTCGGAGAAAACTAGGGTAGAATAGCAATATTTATTTTTATGTATATTATAAATATTGTCTATATTTAAAAGACTGATCTCACAGACCAGGAAAGCAAGAGCACTGATGGCAACTAACTGTAAACCTGGTTACAAAGCTTGCTTACTGTCATTTAAAAGAGATTGAGTCAGGTCTTCTTTGTATGGCTGAACACAGGCTCTTTTATAAGGAGAATATACACTTTTGAATAAGTTATCAAAGAAATGGATTTCTAATCTATCAAACTTTTCCCCCCCAAAGGACATGAAGACTGTGTAAGAGGCCTAGCTATTTTAAGTGAAACAGAATTTCTTTCCTGTGCAAACGATGCCAGCATTCGAAGATGGCATACATCTGGTGAATGTCTTCAAGTTTATTTTGGCCACACCAATTATATATATTGCATTTCTGTCTTCCCTCAAAGTAAAGGTAAGACTTGGGCTGCAAAATAACTCACTTTCTCCACTTTTTTTTTCTTTTATACATGTCAACATCATCGTTTTATTTTCTAGATTATTGTCACTGCTAGTATAGAATTACTATTGAATAAAACCTCGGTTTCCTTCCCTAGTGTTAGAATAATAGTTCCAGTTTATTCCTTAATGTAATAAAGGAATCAAGGCATTCCTAGCCACCTGTCACAAACTCTGAAGCAGCAAGGGTTGTCGTAGCAGAATTTGAAGAATAATGCCAAGGAATAATGTGATTTGATTTTGGTTTAGCAGTTTATGCACACAGTGGTTATGATTTAATGTTGTGTGAACTATGTCATTGTGATTTATTCAACCAGCTGTGCTACCAATAAATAGATCATAAATCATAAATCAACTTAATATGTGAGCCCTAGCAGTGTTCATAATGTGCTGTCTGGGTGGCTTAGTCTTTTCGTTTGCCTCTTCTGAGTTAATAATAACTACTTTAGATCACGGACTGCTATTTATTTTATTTATAAATAAAAACTGTTAATGAAGACTGTTGACAGACATCTTCTTTCATTCCTTCTTTGTAAGATTGATAAAATGCTATACTATAGAATTATAGCTAATCCTCGACTTACAACAGTTCCTTTAGTGACCATTCAAAGTTACAACGGCACTGAAAAACTGTCTTATGGCTGTTTTTTCACACTTAACGATTTCAGCGTCCTCATGGTCACGTGATCCAAATTTGGATGCTTGGCAATTGATTCATATTTATGACCATTGCAATATGCTGGAGTAATGTGATCCCCTTTTGTGACCTTCTGACAAGCCAAACTCAATGGGAAAGTCAGGTTCACTTAACAACCATGATAATGACTTAACAACTGTGGTGATTCACTTAACAACTGTGGCAACAAAGGTTGTAAAATGGGGCAAAATTCACTTAAATGTTTCATTAGCAACAGAAATGTTGGGCTCAATTGTGGTTGTAAGTCAAGGACTACCTGTACAATACTGATGTTAACGTTAATGTTATTGATACCGTGTTTCTCAGAAAATAAGACTGGGTCTTATTTTCTTTTGCCCCCCCCAAGAAACGGCTAGGCCCTTTTTTCGAGGGGTGCCCTAATTCAGGCCTCTGAAGGCAAAACGCAGCCCCGGACTATGCGTGTGCGTCCATCCAGAGCCCATCCGTGCACGTCCATCTGGAGCTCAGCACGGACAGAGGGAAGGATGGCAGGTAGGAAAGTCCCCCCCCTCCCCATTTCTTCTGCCAAAAAGCCTCCATTCCGAAACTTCAGCAAACTTCAGAATGGAGGCTTTTTGGCAAACGCTTCCCCAAGGGGCCAGTGGGCTGCAGCTGCAGCCGGACAGTT
>JANHFL010002424.1:79429-117068 GCA_032468155.1 Oxyrhabdium leporinum
CCCGGGCTTATTTTTGGAGTGAGTCAAAATTAGGCCCACCCCCCAAAAGTAGGGCTAGGCTTATTATTGGGGTGGGTTGTGTTTTCTGAGAAACACGGTAATAGTATAGTATAGTGTATAGTATAATATAATATAGTACAGTATAGTCCTTGAAGATTACTGTAAGAAGGCATTTGAATAGAGGGCTAATAATTGGTGCTATACTTCATTCTCATGTTCTCATGCAGTACGACACCGACAAATTTCATTTTAGCTAAGCAAGCTTGATGTGGTTTAATTGTCAGATTTCTTGGTAGTTTTTCCTGAACTTGTTCAGGTTAATAGCTTGGCTCCATAGAGCGTCTTTTGTGCGGTGCCGCTTCCATTGTGGTGAGTTTTGTTCCTGATACATTGCTGTGGAGAACCTCTTCTAATATGGTGTGCAATGTAGCACAGCAGTTGCTGCTAGGTGAAGGGGTTTGCTCATGCTTTAAAATACATTATACCCACTCTGTAAATCTAACTCTAAGAGAACAAATACTCCTGATTGTGTAATGGTGGTGTGGTATGTAAGCCATTCTACACAACGGAGGAAATCGCAGCTCCCACTGAGCAAATATTAAGGTGGGATTATCATACATCTGCAATATGTTAATGTTTGTACGAACATAATGCAACTATTAAATTGAGTTCTTTTATATAGCCATGCTTTGTTGCCTCGTTACAGATTTTGTTACAACTGGTGAAGATCGATCACTCAGAATCTGGAGAAAAGGAGATTGTGTCCAAACCATCAGGCTTCCAGCTCAGTCTGTTTGGTGTTGCTGTATTTTAGACAATGGAGATCTTGTGGTTGGAGCAAGGTATCTCGCCACCCATTTAGATAAATTAGTAACAGCACTAGGCAAGAACAGTATTTATCAGTTTTATACAATGTAATTAAATGATTTGCTGTATTTACTAATACTGGCTGCAGGATATGTATCATTTCAGAGTTATACAAATGACCCTTAGCGCAGTTAGGTTTACATTCTGTCCTCTTTCTTATTTAGCTTGGCTGTGAGAAGTGATTGGAAGCGTCTGTTTCCATTTTTGACTAAGGAGATCAATTGAGCTGGCTTCAAGAAGCCATAAATCAGAGGAGTCAGTTTGTCAGAGTTCAGTCCCTATGGGCGCTACTTCAGCCATTGTGGTAAAGCTCTCAATATTCTAAATTGGAAGTTTTAAGCTTCAATCATATTGCAGCAGGAGTAGGTGGAATTTATAATATGAAAAGAAGTACAGCATCACATTAAATGAGAGTTTAACATGCATTAGAGGGGATGTGGGGTTAGCAGCAAAATATCATATGAAACAAAAGACATCACATCATTTTTTCCCAAGACTACATCCGCTCCCTACCTCTCCCATCACTTGGACAGCAATCTGCTTGACTTTGAGGCAGGGGTTTCATAGCTGGTAATTAAGTACCAACTGGGGGCCCTTCCCTGGGAGTGATGTTATCCAGCTACTGGCTGTCGCAAGGAAAGGGCAGTAATTAAGGGTGTTGGGGGCTCTTTTGTGTAATCACTGAATGGATGACGTGAGGGTGAGGATCGGTGCTGTTCCTAGAGAAGATGATTAGGAAGTTTGGAGGCAGAGGCCACCAACAGACTTCTGATGCCCAAATCTGTTTCTGAATAACATCTTCAGGAAGTGGTGTGGCTCTTGTGCTAAAGGAGGGGTAACATAAATTGAAATTGAATCCAAACGAGATGGAGATGCTCACTGTGAGGGACCATAATTCCAGAGAGGTGTAAATGTGTCTGTTCTGAATGGGATTGTCCTCTCCCAGAAGGAGCAGGTACGCAGTCTGGAGGTGCTTCTAGACCCAAATTTCTCTCTGGTTTCCCAGATTGATGCAACCGCCAGGAATGCCTTTTATCAGTTTCAGCTGATACGCCAACTGTGTCCCTTTCTGGAAGAAAATGATGTTAAAACTGTGATGTGTGTGCTGGCAACCGCCAGGCTTGATAATGGTAATGCACTCTTATGTGGGGCTGCCTCTATATCTAATCTGGAAACTTCCGCCGGTACAAAGCTCAGCAGTCAGGTTGGTCTGGGAAGAAACACAGAGGCCATATTATGCACGGGCTTTAAAGCACTCCACAGACTGCCAGTTTGGTTCTGGCCAAAACCCAAAGTGTTGATTATGGCCTTTAAAGCCTTCAAACTATTGGAGAGAATGTTCCTTTTCTATGAGCTTTTCACTTTTGCAGGCATCAACTAACTAGAGTTGCCACGAGAATTTTTAGTAATGGATTGGCACTGGGCCTTCTCTGTTGCTACCGTAGTTCTTTCAAATACACCCCAAGCCATATTCAGGGGGCCAATATCTAATTTTTAATTTTTTTTAAGAATTGGTGATTGTTACTTTTAATTATTTTATGTAGTTTACCTGTTTTTATTAGGTTTATTTTAATTACTTTGTTTGATTTTAAATTAGTTTAAATTGTAAACTGCTGAGAAATTTCAGTGGCCAGCAGAATGGACAATAATTCCTAAAGAGCAAATTAGGAGTAGGCAGTGCCTGCTGATATTTTTTATTATTTGAAAAATACACTTTGCCTGTTAACTTTCTTTCCTTTCCCTAAGTAATTAATAACTCTATAATAGCCATTGATCATCCCAATTTAAAACAGAACCTCCATATTCAAAGACAGTGAACTTTAGATACTGGAGAAAATGACAGTGAACTTTAGATACTGGAGAAATTTTTTTCTCCAGTTGAACCATAGAGATATTGTAGCTCTTCTGAATTTCATTCTAGTTCAAACTATGTTAATCAGAGAAGTCATTAAACACAGATTTTTAAAAATGAATTTTGAATCTTATTTTTTGACTTTTAGGACACATCCCTGTGTTCATGGAATCTAATGTTTCCATGTCTTTCAAAAGTAGACTGAAATGTTAAGCCAGTCTCTATCATATTTCATTGCATTATTTTGAATTCATTGGGGGAAAAAACCCTCAGATGGGGTTCTTTGTGAGCTGGACCTTTTAGAGATGAACATAGCAGTAAATGGAAAAGTAATAATGGGAATTACTTTGTTGAATAACCAGAACAATTTTTACTCTTCTTCAGTGATGGAATTATCAGAGTGTTCACAGAATCTTTGGAGCGCACAGCCAGCCTGGAGGAGATCCGTGCTTTCGAAAATGAACTTTCTCAATCAACCATTGATTCTAAAACTGGTGACCTAGGGGACATCAGTGCCGATGAGCTTCCTGGCAGAGAACATCTGGATGAACCTGGTATGGCACTGTTGTCTTCTCCTTCTCCCAACAGTTAAAGCAAAAGTTAATCACCTTCGAACACGCATCCTAGAAATTTTCAATATTTGCTGCCTTTTTAAAAATCAGCACTCTTTGATGCTCTATCTCCAACAGGACAATTTAAAATCTAGGAAAAAAAATAAATAAATACAGGAAGCACTGTGTATGCTATAGTAAAGTGCTGAATGGTGCAATAAAAAAATAAATAAAAATGTGAACTGAATGCGTTTCGAGGTAACTTTCACATGCTGAGTTCAAAATTTAGGGAACAGCCCATTAGTTTAAGAAAGATCAGATAACAAGATAACTTTCAATCCTTGAAATAAAATCTCTGAATTGATATATAAGACTGGATTTGTCATTATTATTTGTCAACACTACTACAAGATAATGAGATCATGGCTTTATTTTACTTTATTTTTTTTGCCTAACTATGGTAATACCGTTCTCTCCATTATGTGTACACGGCTAGTTGGAAGAGAGCTGCTCTGTAACTCAGCATACAGAGACAGGAAACTTTAAGCATGTTTATAGAAAAATAAAACAAGAATAGCAAGGTTGCTATTCTTGAAATTTAGTTTTGTTTAGTCTTTCTGATTTTTTCTGTTCCTCTTCCTTATCTTTTATTTTTGATGAAGCCAATTTAAATCTAGTAAAGTATTCAGTCTTAAATATATTTAAAAATGGGAACTTAACTTTTTATTTCTTTACTGCTTTGTTGGTTTCTTTGCTGCTGCTGCATGATTGATTACTATTTAAGCAATTGTTTAGTAAGTTAGAGTTATTATTCAGCTAATGTTTAAAAGATGCTGCAACCAGTCTCAATAGAAACAATTAAATCTTTATTCTTTGGAGTCTATATCTCAGTTTACAGGTTGTGGCAAACTCACAATTTGTTTTGAGTTGTGGTGTGTTGAACAACTTATTGGAACCCAATTCATGGCTTATATACCTTAATGCTTTTAAGTTATATAAATGGCTGCTATTTTTTTAGTTTACAGAAATAGGGTAGATGGTCTCCTCCTCCCTCCCCATACAGACCGATCCAAAATGATTTGTGCATTTGCATGCATACATTTTTGAAGTAGGAAGTGATACATGTCAGTAGTGTGGGATTAGAGACATGTGGAAACTTTTACTCCTGAGAATCTCTTACACAAGTTCCAATTTGCAACAAAAGAATGTGCCACAAGTTCCAATTTGATTTAAAATCAGTGATGATCAGTTACATTTTCACAAACTGACTGGATATTATTATATATATATGCATGCATTATATTTGGCTAATTGTGTACCTCTTTGTTTGTACATTCATATTTATTTGCTTTTAAAACTGCCTCTAGTTGATGAATAATCAAGGGTTTGTCATAAGCATTACATCAAATGTTTGCATTAAGCATGCTACCGTACTTTATATTAGAAGCCTTAAACTCTGGGAAGATGAATCAGTGAATTTTATTGGAACTCCTTATGACACAACTCTTACATACATCTGCATACGATCACAGGAGTGTTTTGTTTTGATGTAAGCAACGTGCAGAATGCAAAACAAAAGGAATAAGAAATAGTCAAGGAAATCAAGAGGCATGAATACAGGTAGTCCTCGACTTACGACTGACCACTAAGTGAGTTGGTGATTTACGACATGGTTCGCTGTGGGCCAGTTTTGATGATTTATTAAATTATGCTCTTTCCCGATTATTTATTTATCTCTTGCAATCAGCAATAGTATTGGTGTGCCTTTTACATTCAAAACGGAAACTCGCCAATGTGTACATTGCTCACCCCCCCATATGCATCCACAACAACATATATGGCACTTCAGCATGGGCCCATAAACACTGAGAACTATTTGGCCTTTGGTCAATCAGGGCTTTTGCATTCTTCTAAAGAGGATATAGAGTAAGTTACAAGGCTTAGTTGTACCTGTGCCATTAACAGCATTCTCTACAGTACTAAATCACATTTATTGGTAGGTATACGAGAGGCATAACCAAAGCTTTACCCTGAAACATGTTCACGCTATACTGCGCAAGATAGAATTTTCAATTTAGAGCAAGTTTTCTCAGCCTTTTTTATTCCGGGGGAAGCCCTTGAAATAATCTTTAGACCTCAAGGGAGTTCCTCCATAAAACTGGAAAAAAAATTAATACAAAAATGTCACTATACAGTTAACTTCTAACCCACATTTTACAATGCTTACAACAATAGAAGGTAAGAATTTCCACCAATGCAAGTGCTGGCATTCTGCAAAATTCAAAAAGTATTTTTTTTTAAACATGACATCTCATGGAATCCCTAGTAACCTCAACCCTAATGGAGAAAGGCTGATTTAGACCAATTTGTAAGCCAAGCTAGGAGGTATACATAGTAGGAAGATGTGAACGAGTAGAGTTTAAGGCAAATTATACATTCTACTATATTTTGGGGTAAGACAAACCTTCCAGAATTCTCACATTTTAATGCAGGAAATCATGTTGGTTATTAAATTATTTTCTGTGGTCATACAGTGAATGTTCTTTTCTATACATTTTAAGGTACAAGAGATGGGCAAACTAGACTTATTAAAGACAATGGAAAAGTTGAAGCTTACCAATGGAGCAGTAGTGAAGGCAAGTGGATCAAAATTGGAGATGTTGTTGGCTCATCGGGAGCTACCAAGCAGACATCTGGAAAAGTTTTGTTTGAAGGAAAGGTAAATCATTTTTCCTAAATGACTAATTGTTCATTTGTCAATTGCTCATCTGTGTGCTTTGAAGGAAAATATAGGAAAATCATTGTTTCTATTTTGACTTCTGTTGAAAGGAATACGACTACGTTTTCACTATTGACATAAATGAAGGTGGCCCCTCTTATAAGCTGCCATATAGTATTACTGACGACCCATGGCTGACAGCATACAACTTCCTGCAAAAGAATGACCTGAATCCCATGTTCCTGGATCAAGTGGCCAAGTTCATAATAGATAACACCAAAGGGCAAACGCTGGGACACACAGAGGCCAACTTTTCAGATCCTTTCACAGGTAAGGGAAAAATAATGTCCTTGAACTGCTGGAAAAAGTGTGACAGAGTATAACTCTTGACTCATTTTTATCTATGTAATGCAGATCCTGGCATTCTTTTGCCTCAGCCATGTTCAGCCAGCATTAATTAGTTCAAATTTCAATCAAGACCTGGCCAAGCAGCAATTTCTTGAAAATAAAAAGAGACTTCTAAAATATTTGATGGCTCAAACTTTATAAGATAGTATGGGCTTAAAACTGTATCTCCTTGGTCTTAATCAAAGATATTAACCATTTCACTGTCTGCGTAACCCAAAATAATATGTCCCTTCCTGAGCCTCTATAAAGCGTGTAGTCAGAATTTAGCAGCCAAAAAATTCAGTTATATGGATTTTCATAACAAGGGACAAACAAAAAGAAAACTCGTGTTTTTATTAAATATTACTCTGTTCTGGACTGAACCAATCAAGCGGTACCACTTCTGGTGATAAAATATTGTAAAAGAAAGTGCACTAATGTAAACTAAGCCCTTTATGAAAATATGTAATGTACTAGCTAATTAAAACAATTGGATCATAGATGAGAACATACAGGATTCTCATCCGAGACACCAGTGAATGAATTGCCTCAGATAATATTTTGGACATATTGTGCATGAAGATCCTGCTCTCATATGAAGTTTATGATGCTGGCATGAGAAAAAGTTGATGACCAGCAACAAGAGGAATTAAGGGAGTGATAAGATGCTTCATCAGAAGGCCTGAAGGGCTATGTTGAGGATAGACCATCTCAAAGAAGTTGTTCTATCTGTGTGGTCATTAAGAGTTGATGCCAGCTTGGTAGCACATGATCAATCAATATGATAATGATGACCTTTTTCTTCTGTTGGGTACATCTTTTCACAGGTAGTGGTCGCTATGTTCCAGGTTCTTCCTCAGATTCTAATGAAGGACTTGCCACAGATCCATTTACAGGTATGACTCTTTTCCAAGTCACTAAAAATTGGTTCACAATATGAAAAATACACAGTGTTGACACCATGCATTTAGAGTCAGACGAACGTTCCTGACAAAAAAGGACGAGGCTATACTGCTAAATGTGTGCATGAATGTATACAATTTGAGCAGCTGAAACCCATCCTAATAAAAGCAGTGTTTTATACCTGCAGATGCAAATTAATGTTAACTGAAGTCTTGAAAAGATAATGGATTCTATTTCGTCCTCATATTTATGAATAACCCTGTTGGCCTATATATTCAGCTTAAAAATGTAGATAGAATCAGGAATCAGTGTTTTCAGACAAATGTACAAATTACACATGGTACATCAGATATGATGTTTATTATGTATTTATTATTTCAATTTATTTAGCTGTTCATCTGAAATATATTACTCTGGGCAGCTCACAAACGAAAAAACAATATAAAAGACCAAAACAATGTAAGAAAAATAAAAAGAATACCAAAAAAAAATCATGCAACCAGATTCATAGCTGCAGTAGTCTAACATCCATCGATAATAATCAATGCAGCACAAGCTTTACCACATTCCCGAGTCCCCGTGCCTGTGGCAGAACTACATTTTCAGGGCCAGAAACCAATCTGATTTCCACGGGACGATGTTCCAAAGGGCGGGGGCCACAAGCTTTATTTTTGAAAATAGCTCAAACCTTAAGAGGTCTCAAGCAGATCCTGCAAGATTTTAGTAAATTCTTGGGCATTTTTGAGTTTTTAAATTTAATTAGGTTCTTGACTGCCATCTAGTGCTACAATAGGTGTATTAGGCTATAAATCTACTATTAGCCAAGAGAATGAGAATTGTTTGACACTGTTCTTTTTTTGTTTGCTTTGTTTTCACTTCGTACCTCTTTCATTTATATCAGTCAATGGGCTGTTCCATATATTATTCAGAAGTTACCGCCAGTTGGTATTGTTATTTGTTTTATTTTTATCTCGTCAATTCTTTTTATAAATAAGGCTGTGATTATACCTAGTAGTCCTTCCTCTTCCTATTTTCCCGACAAAAAACAACCCTGTGAGGTGAGTTGATGGACTAGAGTAAGAGATGGACTAGAACTCATAGTCTAGAAAGTATAACAAACTTCGATGACTACATTAAGAATGAAATATGGATTTGATTTTTTTTTGTCAAACTTGAATATATAAGCTTATATTATAAATGTCTGTGTAAGCTTTGTGAATATACCTTTAATTGTTACTTTATTTGTTTTGTTTTTAAGGTACTGGTCGTTACGTCCCAGATGCTACATCTGATCTTTCAACTCCTCAAAGTGGAATTCATCCAGTTCCAGGTACAGTAAGGGGACAGGTTTTCACAGTTAAGAAATTACTCTCTTCCTTATTTGTCACAGTCAACAAATACAATTCCTTTGTTGCCATTTACCCGTTTGACTATCTTTTTATAGCTAGAACCACTGCTAAGCCATCACCAAATAAATCATATTTTATATAAATCACATTTTATTTAACAGTTTCTCCAGGCTTTGAAATATTATTGGCCTTTTAAAAGTATGTATTGAGAAGGGTACCTATATTATGGTGCAACTGGCTTCATTCACTGTTATAAATGCTGGTTTACAAACCACAGCAGTCGGATTTACATTACATGTTAAACCTGAACTCGAGAAACCACATTTCTTGCAGCAATGTGTGAATCATATCAAAGAATTTGGGACATTATCTGTTTACAGCAGTGTGAAGTCACAGCTGCCAGTTTTTCAGCTGATGTTAGCTGTCATATGCATCAAGTTCTTCCCAAGAACCTAGGATGTTATAACATACCAGCGTATTAGTTATTTATATCCTACCTTTGATATATTTATAAATCTCAAGATGGTGAACATACTTCATACTCTTTCCTTTTATATTCTCCACCATAACCACACTGTGAGGTGGGTTGGGGTGATAAAGAGTGACTGGCCCAAAGTCACCCAGCTGGCTTTTCAGCCTAAGGTGGAACTAGAGCTTATAGTCTATTGCAATAGGTAAATGAGGTTTATAACAAATGTAGGCAGATCAGGGTATGATGAGCAGAGGGGGTAGACAGTGGCAGATAAAGTAAATTATGAAAATAAAATTAATGGGCTTTCGACATTTTTAGGCTACATCAGTAACAATAGTATGTGTCTGTATGTATGCACATGCATTCACTCAGGCTAATCTTTTAAATAGTATTGCATTTCAGGTATATAACTTTTAGGTAGGATTTATAAAGCTTGCTGCCTAGAATTTTTTAAAACTAATTTTGTTGTCATTTTTATATTGTTTGTACAATGGTCCTTAAAGTTTGGATCCCTTTTGAATTTTTGTATTTCTGGATAAATATGATCTAAATGTGATCTGTGCTCTATACAAGTCTTGAAACTAGATAAAAGAACCCAGTTAAACAGATGAGTCAAACATATTATATTTGTTCATTGATTTATTGTTGATTGAGGAAAATTGTCCAAAATGACATAGTTATATACGGCAGAAATAGCTGAATCTTTGATTTCAGTAACTGGTGTCCCTCCTTTGGGCAACAATAATTGCTACTAAATGTTTCTGATAACTGTTGATTACTGGTGTAGTTTGGCTTGGAGGAATTTTAGTCCATTAAAAGACCACTCCTCTTTACAGAACAGCTTCAACTCAGAGATGTTGGTGGGATTCCTGAGATGAACTGCCTACACCATGTCCTTCCACAACATTTCTATAGAATTTCTGTGGAATTAATGCCAGGACTTTGACATGGCCACTCCAAAATATTAATTTTCTTTTTATTTAACCATTCTTTGGTCATACAACTTGTGTCTTTTGGGTTATTGTCTTGCTACATGAGGCACTTTCTCTTGAGCTTCAGTTCACGGACAGATAACTCTGATATTTTTCCATAGACATCCCCAAATGATGTTGCTTGTTGGAAACCAGCTGTGAAGATTGCAAATCACAACTACGTGACTGCAGAATGCTGCAGCTGGGAGCTGGTTGCCCAGATTGCAATCACATAACCACGGACGTGGTACAACAGTCATAACTTCAAAGATAGGTCACAAATCTGGTTGTTGTAACTTTGAAGCATCATTAAATGAACAGTTGAACACAAGAAATATTTGTAGCTTTAGATCAGGGGTGTCAAACTCGATTTGTTTGAGGGCCGGATCAGCGTTGAGTTCTACGTGGGCTGGCCGGGGTAGGGAGACAGGACGGACGCCTCCTGTAGCACTTTGCCAGCCAAAATGCGGTGCAGGGGGTGGGGGCATGTGCGGCCCCCCTGCGTCCCGTTTTCGCTGGCAGAGTGCTGCAGGAGGCCATCCAGGCCAAAAACGAGGGCCTGGAGCTACGCGCGGCCCTCCGCACCCCATTTTGGCTGTCAGAGCACTGCGGGCCGCTCCTTTGCTGTTTGCAGGCTGGCCCCGCAGGCCAGATTTAAGCACCCTGCTTGAATTTGACACCCTTGCTTTAGCTAATTTTCCTTCATGAAGTATAATACTTTTTGTCTCATTTGCTTAATTGAGTACTCTTTATCTAGTTTTAGGAGAAAATGTGGAGAATACATCACATTTTATGTTATATTTATTGAAATGCTGAAAATTCAAAAAGGCTCAGAAACTTTTAAGCAACTTTTAAGCTTGGTAATCAAGTAATTTATTCTTCATCCAGTATATCAGCAATAAACTGATTCTCCGCTAAATTGGCTGGCAATCTCTCCTTCTCTTTTTACCTTTATTCTTTAGGACCCAAATCAGTGGTAGCTAATACTGAAAATATTTATTTTCCAAAGAAAGAAGCTGTTACATTTGATCAGGCCAACCCTTCATTAATACTGGGTGAGTACATTTGTAATGACTTCTTCAACGATTCGTGCAAAAAGCATTTTTTCTGGCATAGTAGTCTTGAAATTTTTTTAATCCCTTGGTATTTACAAACTTCACTTTGATTACATGTCTGAGTATAAATATAGAAAGAGAATTTATGTTTTTAATAGCGTGAAGCTGCTATTTGCTTCTCATAAAGTATGTGTATTGCAGGTCAGTTTTTTCCAAGAGTTTCTGTTTCCCCAACAATGCTCTGCTTTCTCCTGTTGGAGAAAATGTTGGACTGGAGTAATCCTAAATTTGTTGTGTTTACTTTTTTGTCTTTCTGATAAGCCATCAGGCATAATGTTCCCTTGGTAACCATTTTGTTATCAGGCTGAACATTAAAAGCACTGCCTGCTGTCTCCTCTCTACATAGCTGAAGACATCGTAAGAGGAGGGCGGTGTTAATCTATGGTGGCAAAAAAAAAGCTTTTATGAGTTGCACTTACATCATCAGATGCCTAGAATTTTTAGGTTTTTATCCCACCTTTTTTTACATATAACTCAAGCCAGCAAACTTATCTAAAACTCCTCCCTCCCCACAACAGCAATCCTATGAAGGGTGTTGGGGTGAAAGAGAGTGATTGGCTCAAAGTCACCCAGACAGACTTCTTGCCTCAGGCAGGACTAGAACTCACGGTCTCCTGGTTTCTAGCCAGCTGCCTTAAACACTGTACCAAACTGGTTTTCTGTGCACTCTCTGTGCAAAGTGAGCTGCAACTCTTGAAAGTTTGTCTCTTTTAATAAAATATCTTAGTTGGAAAGGTGCCACCAGACTCCTTCTGACACATAGCTGAAATATTTGCCAAAGAGTGCAAGCAGTGAACTGCAATCAAATGGATTCTTATGTTCTAACCAATACAATATAAACGATTTTTGTTCTTGAAACATCAAAGTTAATTAATTTTACGGTACCACATGAATAGCATTAATTATTGCAGAAAATAGTTCATATAGTCTTCTGATTTACTGGTTTTCAATAAATCTGAATCAGCCAGCTCATGATATCTTCTCTGACCCAACATGTTTCTTTAGGTGGGGCATCTATTTGCTGTATCATGACAATTAAGATTGCGGTTCTGATATATCGATTACATTCAAAAGTATAAATGGTAATGGTAAAAAAATGGTTTTCAAAAGCTGTCGACAGTTTATTACTCATTACTTCCCTGATCTTATAATCGTTCCTAGTTTCCAAAATGTTCATAAGACCTTCTAAATTAAGAATAGACCTAGAGTTTTGAGATAATGGAAAGTATCTGGAAGCCACAATACCAAAGTCTGATGATACCAAAGTTTTATGAAGTTATTTTCGAGGACTCAGGATTTCAGAAAGCCTTGCATTGAAAGTCATAGCTTTAGCTCAATAATCAGTTTTTATTTCAGTTTTTGACCAGCATAATATCCCAGTAGCTATTTTGGATTAGAAACTGGTGATAGACTGTAGATAAACTGGTGATAGACTGTAGATATATTACTATTCCATGTCTAGAGCAAATGTATTGCTTGTGGGCAGTTTCATAGTGTGTGGAGATTGCTAAGGTTGCACGTAATTTGAACATAACAGAAAAGCCAACAAGTCATGCATGGATGCAATATGGTAGGTTTGTCTCTAGGCCAGGGGTGTCAAACTCGCGTCATCACGGCGTTGTCAACGTGATGTATCACGACTTTTTTCCCCTTTGCTAAACCGGGCGTGGGCGTGACCGGTGCGTGACACATCTGACCTGCGGACCTTGAGTTTGACAGCCCTGGTCTAGGCTATCTCAGTTTTTAAACTTTTTGGGAAAGTTAGTAAAATGTGTTTTATAAACTGAAATTCATTAATTTATATAATTAATACAGACAGGTTGATGTTAAGGAATGCTCACACCAGATTGAATTTGATCCATTCAGTAATTACAAGAAAAATAGTGCAATGTGTTTATAACAAGGAATTAAATGCATTATAGAGATAACCGGAAACTGATTTCAAATTATCTGACATTCCCCCATACAGGTAAGATGAAAGAACTAAATGGAGATGTACCTGAAGAACAACAGTTAACTGAAGATGATCTCGATGTTTTAGAAAAGATGCTATCTATAATGTGCAGTCTGACCATGGAAACACCCACACGAGAGCAGCTGAAAACTTTGTGGAAAGCGATTAACTGGCCAAATGGTATGCAGTAATTGTTGAGGACAGATCTCACAAATTATATGGACTAAAGGCAGTATAAAGGCACTAAATACATCCTTTTAAGTAAGCCATTTTTATCCCACACTTACCTTAGATCGGTACACTCCATATTTAAAGTTGAGAATTTTTTTGTATAGCTACATACATATTCAACATGCTCTTTCCTTTTGGAGTAAGCAACAGTACGCAGAGTATAAAAAAGGAATAAAAATAATATGCAAAATAAATTCAAAGCATGAGAAAGGAGAAAAGAGAATCTAGCTAAAGCTACTTTACTCTAAAACCATTCATTGTATCCCTCCACATCTTCCTGTCTTTACAAATCATCCTTGTTTCTACTATATCATATGCTGATTCATACATTGCTTTTTTCCCCCCTTTAAAATTCTTGGTTCTCTCTTTTGGATGATGTGATCTCCATCCAATCATAATTGTTTTTAGTCTTCTCCTTCCTCTCAACTCTTTCTCCATAATATTTACAGAAAGCCCCAAATATATAAACTTTAAGCAGTGTAGATGTAAGGAACAATTAAAATCCACATTACATTGCATAAAATGGCCTCTCAGAATCTTCATCGTGTACCAAATTTTCATTAGAAGAGAATGGATTATACTACCTCCTAAAACATTGGAGGGATAGAAGCCATGCATGCCTCCAAGGGCTGCTGTTACATATTGTACAGATAATTAGCAAAGAGTGTGTCTTCTGGTCTTTCCAGAATTGGAACCTTCAGCAAGCCCTCCATAGATGGCCTGATCTGATCATCCTTAGCAGATGATTCTGCTAAATGTGACTCTGCTATAATAGATGTTCCTGGTTAGAAATCTGGCCACTACATTCTATACCAGTCGTACCTTCCACGTCCTTGTATTTAAAGGCAGCCCCACGTAGAATGCATTTCAGGTTCCAGTCATGGTGATCAAGGCAGGAGTTACAGTTGCTGAGACTTCCTTGTCCAGGTAGGTTTGTAACTGACGTATCTGTTAGAGCTGGGCCTCCTGGCCATGATTTCCATCTTTTGGTCCAGCGGGAACCACAAATCCAGGAGTCCCTCCTTCCTCAAATCACAAAAACTGGTTTAATCAGGGCTGTTCAATCCTATTCTAGAGCAACTATAGCAGTATGTTTCTGATAAGAGTTTAATCTTGCTTTCAGATGATGACGAATACAAGCTACATAGAAATGTAAATTGCCTTAGGAATTTATTTATTTATTTATTTATTTATTTATTTATTTATTATATTTATATACCACCCCATTCCGAAGACTCGGGGCGGTTCACAGCTTTTAATTAAAACAATACAATGTACAGGTTAAAAATTAATTAAAAAACATTAAATTCGGCTGTGACCCGTTTAAAAGATTTTTATAAACTTTTATAAACTTTTAAATGTTAAAAACCCCGTTTAGCTTAATTAAAAACTTTAAAAACTTTAAAATTCTCATGAAGCAATATAAACTTTTATAATGCAAGTTTTTAAAAAATTGATTATAGTTCTCAAATAACAGTGGACACCATAAACTTTCTTATAAATTAAGAATGATGGTAGGTGTAGCACAGTGTATGGCTTGGACTATTCTGATAAACAGGTACTTTATTATTAATTATAGCCATAGTTGTGAATGTGTGAATATGCAGCTCTTTGCATAAGTCTTTCCACTTTGTAGAATTGTTTGAAAAAATTCTTGGTATATCTACCAATGATGAAAAACAGGGAATCCATGTACTAGAACCAACTAAAAACTGGACATTCAGCTTAGATATGTAGTCTGACTAATTGAAAATGCACAGAATGAACGCATATTTAGGGTTTAGATAATGCTAGTAATTGAAAAAAATGTTTGGGGCTTTTTCATTATCTGATTTCTAAGGTTAGGGTAATTAAAAAGAAATAACCCAGAAAGCAGTCGTGGCATATTTCTGTATTTTTGTCAAGAAAATTATATGGGTATGTCCTTAAGGCCACTAGGATGTAGATTTCACTTACAAGAGTGATTTTAATGAATCACTTGTTTGCTTTCCATTTCTTGCCTAATCTTGTACCCAATTTTGCAGCTCACTCTATCTTCTAGAAGCTTCCTTCTCATGAATAGTTTTATTTGCTTAGGAAATTCATGCAGCTGCCCATCTTCCGAAATGTGACTGTTGTCATAAACAATTGCTTCTTGTTGCAATCAATTGTTGGTCAATTTAGAAAGCTCGAGACATAACCCATCTTCTCTAGGCAAGGATGAGCAGATGGGTGAATTTGTTGGTGGTGGGGTGACATTCTCAGATTTTCCATTGCTGATATTTGAGAAGAAGTATGTTTTAAGAATGGAAAGGAACAGTAAAGTTCTGAGGGTTATGATGCAATATCCATACTATATTTTTTAGCTCATATTTAAGCCATCTTTCAGAATTGTCTAATTTTCAAGTGAATGAAGGCAAATATACGTGTCCCAGGATAATGTTGCAGGATCCAGTCTGAGTTGGTCACCGGGACCAAAGGTTTATTCTTCCAAATTTTTGGGCTTGTGCTGGAACCCATCCTCGGGGAACTGGTATACTGCTATATCATCTTACAGACAGGTTAACCTAGATATTCATGATATGGTATATTTAGTCCATTGTTGCAAATGCTGTGACTTTGACATTAGTACAAAGCTCTATAGATTAATTTCTAGTTAGCCAACTATCTTACTTATTAAATTCATGTCTCCTACAATTTGAGTTTGATTCCTGTTGAGTTCATGAAGACATGTCTAATTTTCTTGGCAACAGTACAGAAGTGGTTTGCCAGAGCTTTCTTATGGAATATTTCTTAATTTTCCAGCCTAGTTTACAGCTTAATGTTTCCTTAATAGCTCTCCTAACCAATAAGACTTAGATTCAGAGTATGTATGGGTACTATATAACAGAGATACTATGTGCATACCACATGTATTTCAAACCATTGCTTCCGATTGCTGAATAAATTTCCAGTCAGGCCTGGTGCTGCTTAGCTTCTGAGCCTAAACATGATCATCAGCCTAGGCATTCTAAATTGAGTCCCTGTGAATGAGTTCATTTTAACATCCATAATGTTTAGTTTTTCAGTTTTTACCAGTGGGAATATGAAATGTGTTCCTGAGAAAACCATTTCATTCCTAACCTTTGGTGAGTTAATTCTGCTCAGCTATTGAAATATGAGAGTTACCAATTTACTGACAATTTTGTACAATTTAATAGGAAAACCATTAACTGCTTCTGTATTTCTGTTTTTAGACTTTGTCTTTCCAGCACTAGATATTCTTCGATTAGCAATCAGGCATCCCAGCGTGAACGAAAGCTTCTGTGGTGAAAAGGATGGCCTTCAGTTCTGCAGTCATCTCATCAAATTCCTGAGCCCTGGAGGAAAGCAAGCCAACCAGATGCTGGCTCTGCGAATTTTATGCAATTGTTTTATTCACCCAGTTGGCCAAAAGCTCATGGTGGCACAGGGGGACTCCATAATGTCACAAGCAATAGAACTGAAGCTGAGCAGCAATAAGAACATTCACATTGCACTGGCTACGTTGGCTTTAAACTATGCCATTTGTCTACATAAGAGTAACAACATTGAGGGCAAAGCTCAGTGTTTGTCAGTGATCAGCACAGTCATAGAGATAGTGCAAGACCTTGAAGCTATTTTTAGACTGCTTGTGGCTCTTGGAACATTGATCAGTGATGATTCAAATGCTGTACAATTAGCCAAGTCCCTAGGAGTCGATTCTCAAATTAAAAAGTATTCCTCTGTATCAGAACCAGCTAAAGTAAATGAATGCTGTAGATTTGTTCTTAATTTGCTGTAAACCTCCCTTTGGGAAAAAAAACAACAACACTTGGGAGTCTAGGACTATATCAAAGATACCCATTTTCGTATTTTACAAAAAAAAATATTGTGGGCAAACTCTGGAAATGAAATGATCTGAATAAATTTTTTTGCACTGATTTTAAAAGTGTTTTTCTTTAAAGCTGTTAAGCGCGTGCTTATTTTAAAGATAATTTTAGTAGCTTCTGTGGGTTAGAAGTAACAGAAATTACTAAGGGAATCTTGATTCATTGACACAATATGACACATTTACTGCTGCTTTTCATCAGTTAGAAATCAATTGCAGAATGGATTCTTGTTTCATCAAGTGCCTCCACTTTGGTAAAACCATCTAGAATCGATTTGTATCTGGGATTATTAGATCCACAGAGCTGCAAAGAAGAGGGGACTGAAAAGTTCTCTTGAGCAAGCAGAAATTTTCTCACAATCCACTGAGAGAGCTGGAAGGAAAAGTTAATTACATTTAAGTTTTCTATTTTGGAAGAAATTCCAGCAATATGTTTTGATATTAGTTCCTTGCTTATTCTGTGAGCTTTTACATTGTATGACACTACTAATAGTGGTCTTGATTCTTTATGAAACTCGGGATATGTCAAAAAGTTGGCTTCCCGCATACAGAAGGTGTCTTTTTAACCACCGTTCCAGAAAAATCTAGCATACCGGGAAATAGGTCTTTTGTATTTCCAGGTGTACTGTGCTCTTTTTCATTTTTGGTTGTCTTTCTATAGAATGTTTCTTCAGAGTACATATAGCTCTATCTTTCTCTGAATTTAGCGATAACCTTCCTAGTGTTGAGTGCAGTGTTATCTTCAGCCAGCCAGATTTGCAAGAATAATGCTACAAAGTATGAGCTGTCTCATTCATATTGATGAAATGCTCATTCTAAAGTCTAAGCCCTTATACCTAAATGTCAGCATTATTTCTTACTTCCTTATCAGAAACATGCAGCTCCTATGCTTACCATTTCTTGTGGATTTAGAAATGCAGCTGCAATGCTAAATATGCAAATAATTATTTCCATTCTGAATGTTCTCTATTTTGGGAAGTTTCCTTTATGGGAGGTGGTTTCTTATTGAAATGGAAATTATAAGTACATTTTGTTTGAGACCTATCAAGTTTCAAAATCAAAGTCTGAATATCTTATTTAACAAGGTTCATATATCCTGCTAAGACATAAACAGACTCCAAACTGCAATGTTGGGTTTGAGAGCATGTGTCAAACTATTATCCACTGTAGCATAAAAAGTAGACCTAGCCATTATGGAATACAGGGATTGTGTAGGAATTGTGATATATTTGAGACAACCAAATTGACTAGTTCTGATCACAATGAACAAGACAGTAGTTAAAAAAAATGTGAGTGGGTGTCAGACTTGGTGTTCTCTGAACTTGGCTGTTTTCTTTTAGATGTTTCATTATGCAAACTAGGTAAACGTCGTCTGTACTTATCATCACTGGGAGTCTATACGCTTCCCTAAATTACAGAAAGTTTCCTTAGACTCAGTGTGGTATAAAAGGAGTGTTCCTGAATTTTTCTGTCATAGATTTGGTGCCTATATGCAAAACAATCAGAATGTCATAGGTTAAGTTTGAGTGACAACATCTTAGCATCAGGTATTAATCTACAATTGGTTTGGTTTGCATAACACAGCTGAGACCTTTCAAAGTTATGGAGATAACAAAAATGTGAGTGGTTCAGCAGATGTATCTTACTGCTTTTAGATGGTTGTAGTTCTTCTCTGTTGCTTTATACAGTTACCAGATGATGATGATGAAGACGGGACCTCGGACTCTAAAAATCATAGACATAAAAGATGAACACATTACACTCGCCTCTCTTCATTTTAAGAGAGACTGTTGGTATAGCTACCTTTCTGTATCTATAGTTAAAGGTACAAATGTTTGCTTTGGATTGCTATGAAATTGCCCTACTGCCTTGCTGTCAGTTCCACATTCAAAAGGTTTCAATATTCTCTGCAAATAGTTTTAGAAAGCTGCTAGGATCAATACAGAACATTTGCAGGCAGATGTGTTGGTTCAAGCAGAACAGATTTACTCTCCTTGAAGGGCCAAAGCAACTACCTGGAAATCTGGCACATTCTTCCAATCCTATAAAAATATTTGAATATTGCATTCCCCTACAAGAAATGGGCAGAAGCACAGCCACGTCTCCAGGGACTTCCTAAAGACCAGCAGGCTCTATGCTACATTTTTATGTATATTCTTTAGATTTTTATGGGACCCTACCAAATATATTATCGAGTCACAGAATTCATCTGAACTCATGGACTATATAGTTAAAATAATGGATATTAATAGTGAAAAGGTAAAGATTTACCCTACCCAGTCATTTCCAACACTAGGAAGTGGTGCTCATCTCCATTTCCTAGTTCCTTCAGCCAGCAGTGTTTGAAGACACTTCCGTGGTCATGCAGCTGGCATGACTATACATTGAGGAACACGGGTACCTTCCTACCAAAATGGTACCTATTTATCTACTTGCATTTGAATGCTTTCGAATTGCTGGGTTATCAGGAGCTGGGGCAAGAACAGCAGCTCACCCTGTCACAGGGTACTTGGGTCTCGAACTGCCAACCTTCTGGTCAACAAGCCAACCTCTTAACCGCTGCCCCCCCCCAAAAAAAAAGTGCAGTTGAGAATCTTTGTTAAGGATTTTTACAAAGATTTTTCTCAAAAATGAGCGGTTTTCATACAGTATTTATATTGAAAATACCATTACATTTGTGTTTTCAATTATAATGCAACAGGTACAAATAACAGATCTGTGCATGGTGTTCATAGATTCAAATATTGTTTAGACTGGAATCACTAAAATTCATAGATCACAATCGTGGTGATCTACTAAATCATACAAATTGTAGAACCCTACTTTCCACAGTACCAACATTGTGCGGAATTATAAATCAAAGCAAGGACTCTCATAAAATTTTATATTTTACAGGGGCACACACAAATGTCAGATTTTATAATAATTATGTTCATGATTAAGAACTGACTTTAAAAGATCAGCTGTTAGGTGAGACAGTGGGGAAAAATAATCATCCGTTAAGGTACAGTTCCCTTGGACAAATTTGATTTATTATTAGATAGTATCTAATAATAAATCAAATTTGTCCAAGGGTAGTGTACTATAACAATCAAGGATCTATTTTTGGCTTCACTGAGCCCCAAAACCTCAGCCTGACCCACAAAATCTCTTGCTTTTTTTCATTATTTTTATACTGCTTCCACATGAAACTACCAGCAACTCATATAATATATCCGAATCCATGTAGTAATTCATGCTTTGCCACCATGAAATTGCCCCAAGGAAGAGTATTTGCTTTCACTAAATCACTCAGTGAAATCAAATTTGACACAGGTTTTTTGTCGATTGCCCTGAACCGCACATAAACACAAGAAGATACCCATTTTAAATAAATGCATGGATTCTTAAAGAATGTCAGGCTTTTATATATATGGATGGTTCCACGAAGAGCAGAATGTATTAATTTTTGTAGGCTATCATATTACCGGTCATTATTGACCTGCATCTTTCTTTCAGACCATCTATCCTGTCTAGGCTGCCCTTTGAATGGAAACGGTACGCCTGCTTATTTCAGATCTTCAAAAAAGATTCCCCGCTCGTTATCAAATACTGGCATTTATTCTTTTTACTTGTACGTTAACCAATGAGCCTGGGAATTTTGGATGAATTAGAATATTGGATGTGGGCTAAACGGCAGCAACCTGAGCAAGTTTTGTTGAAGCCGGAATAGTTCTAAGGTCAGCTTTGGGCTGATAATACAGGCAGTCCTCAACTTACCACAACTGAGCCCAAAATTTCTGTTGCTAAGTGAGATATTTGTTAAGTGAGTTTCGCTCCATTTTACCACCGTTTTTTGCCAGTTAAGCGAATCACTGCAGGGGTTAATAACACGGTTCGGTGAGTCTGGCTTCCCCATTGACTTTGCTCGTCAGGTGGTTGCAAAAGGGGATTACATCAACCCAGGACATGTCAACCGTCATAAATATGAGTCAGTTGCCAAGTGTCTGAATTTTGATCCCATGGCCACAGGGGATGCTGAATTGACCACAAACGTGAAAAATGGTCATGTCACCGTTTTCAGTGCCGTTGTAACTTCACTAAATGAGCTGCTGTAAATCGAGGACTACCTGCAACGTACCGTACAGTAACAAAAACCAAAACCACCACTTTGCCAATTGCATCCAAATAAAAGATGCTTCCCCAGTTCTCTCTATCTGATTTCTGTCTCTATGGTGAACAAGTCGCAAGAATGACGTAAGCGAACTGCGCCAGGGGTCCAGCTGGGCGTAACGCGCGGATCCCCCATCCCGCCAGTCGCGAGATGGCTGTTTGAGGCGGTTATTTATGTATTTTTCAAAAGCCTTTAAAGGAACCGTTTCGGGGAGGCGGGCGCCATGACGGGCCGTAAATTTTCTAAAGAGAAGAAGCGACATCGCTCCCGTTTAAGCGGCCCAGAGGAAGGAAGCGGCGGCGGCGGCAGCGAAAGGAAACGGCGGAACACAGAGGCAACCCGCGGCCTTCCGGAGGTATCTTAATAACAACCCGTCCGCCTTGCGAGGGGAGAGCGGCTGAATCGCGCAGGCGCAGAGGACAGTGATCGGAGTCACGTGACAGGGAGGCGCGGCTTCAACCTCTCCCTTCGCTCGCCTGTTTTGGCGGGATAATGGCCGTCTCGTTTTTTTTAACCTCTTAAAACTCGTATCGCATAAAATAATGGGTCGCGAAACAAAAAAAAAACAAAAAGCCCAACAACCCCCAGAAAAGCCACTAAGGGAAAATCCGTGTCCTAGTTCAATCAGATTAAAAGTGGGGTTGGAATCAAATCCAATGATTAGATTGTGAAGGGAGCTCACCGCGTCAGTGTACCTTTTAATAGCATTTCTTAGTCGGAAAAGGTGCTGCCTGGCGCCTGGCTTTTTTTGCAAATCGGGCACCTTTTCTGACTAAGAAATGCTATTAAATGCTGTTAACGCTTCTAAACTGTCCATGTGTTGGGTGAACCTAGAAGATTGGTTGAGGGAGGTAAATTCTAGTTAACCACGAGCAGATGTGCTTAGGGAAAGCCTCCGTTGCCATTAACGCGCAAGCTACTTTATTCTCTGGAACTTAATAGGGCAAGATGTTCTTAGAAAGTACTTCAAATATTAAGAAGCCGAACTAGGCCATCTTGGAAGGGAAATTACTGCTTTTTGGTCTATGGAGACTCTCAGTCATCCAAGTCATGGTTGTCCCAAAGGTGCTTTTTCAGTACTCCACTTGCCTCGTGAAAAAGCAACTTTAGTGCTTTTTTGTTACACAGAAGCGAGCATCAGGTGTATAGATTAGAAAGGAACTTAAGGACAAATGTTAAGGTTCATAGCATCAGAGATATAGTATGCCATTTAGAACATGAGAAATTTGGCTATTTTATTTTCTGTCTACCAGATCTATCTATCCATCCATCCATCCCCTATGCCACCCATCTCATCCAGGTGACTATTAGGAAAATAAAACTTGAAAATTTTAGAAATAGGTATGTGCAGACTTAACTGTTTTGCACCTGACTATAAAATGTATTTGCAACTTTTGCCAATGTTTTTGCTTTGTGTGTCCAATAACACATTTAAACTCTGAATGATGGCATCTGGTGTTTTGACCTGAGCAAGGAATGCACAAAAGGAAAACATTTAACAATTGTAAAAACACCACCTCCCTGCAAAAATGAGCTGGTGGCTGTCTGATGCAACTGGCAGGGTCTGTATTACTGTATTTTCAGCAGTATAATTTGAGATTAGGATACAAAGGCAGAAGTTAATATCTGGTAGAAGCAATCCTGCAAGGCAAATAGTTGTCTCTGCAGAATATCCTGCTGTACTACTCCAATTTACTTTTTTGAGTGGTGGTTGCACTTGTAAACTAATTGTTTGGCTGTGCCCACCCAACGGGGGAGTGTCACACTGGAGGTGGTTGATGAATTAAGAGGCAAACCCACCTCCCCACACTGCTCATTCTGCTCCATCCCTCCCCATCTTTTAATTGTAACTTTATCTTTGATTATAATTCCATTTTTACCATTTTAGAAAAAATACCTTTTATGGTTTTAATGTTTTTAATGCTGTAACTTCTAAATGAGATGGGCAGAAAATAAATAACAACCAATCAAACAAATAAATAATATGCATAGTAACATGGTTGTTAAGTGAATTTGGCTCCCCCATTGACTTTACTTATCAGAAGGTCACATCACATGACTTAGGGACACTACAACTGTCATAAATACGAATCAGTTGCCAGTTGAATTTTGATCATGTGACCATGGGAATGCTGCAACAGTCATAAGTGAAAAACAGTCATAAATCACTTTTTTAGTGCTGTAAGCTTGAATGGTCACTAAATGAACTGTTGTAAGTCGACTAAAAAAGGAATGAATATTTTTATGCAGTATGTTAACTATGTGACTTTTTAATAAATTTAACTGAAAAATCTGGATTACATTTTGTAATGATATTATTACATCCAACAATTATATTCTAAGGATCAGTGAAAAAAACATATTTTAAGCATCATAGCATTCCAAAATAAGTTATAAAACACACACATTGCTCCAAATAACTTCACCCCATCCTATGGATCTCAGTATTGATATATTGAAGATACTCTACCTGAAAACTTCCAGTGTTCTCTTCTACATTTTATACTGCCCTTTGCTATTTCTGCTTGTGTGAGCTATTGTTATTGTTTTGAGGTCAACTCACCATATTTCAATGCTTGCTAAATATATATCCTTGGCTTTTCCTTTAGTGGCTTGCTTGCTTTGTCCTGCACGTTCAGTCCTTTGCTAAATTACGGTGCTAATATGGTTATTAATTGGTGACTTTTTCTGACCTCTAGTAATTGATCTTTGGATCGTCTTTTTATCCTGCTCATCTTCCAGTTTTATAATCTTCTCTAATCTTACATTCATCGCCTTATGTTTCTATATGGAACATTTCTCTGCAGAAAATCATTCACTTTATGATAATCAAAATAATCAATAATCAAATAATGTGATAGTTTCCCATAATTTTCTCCAGTTCGTCTTTTTTCTCTCTCTATCCCCTTAAGATGTTCAAAAATATCATGTCTCCTTTAAATGATGCAATACTTTACCCTTCATTTATTTCTTAAAACATATAACTTGTACCTTGGAGTATATACAACAATATAACAAAACTATATGTAAAACATTATTGGTTTCTATTACTGCTTTTTTATTCTGCCAATTAGTCTTACATAATGATACCCTTATTCCATTAGTCTTCCTTTCCAACATTCATTTGTAAACTCCTTTGCTGGCCTTATGATCTTTCAAATAATATTGACATGCAAAATTGAGCAGCTTAATGAACCATATTAAAATATTGTCACTGAATGTGTCATAACTTAAAGAGTGTTATGATGTTTAGACTATGATGTTTAGACAGTAGGAAGCAATTTTAGAAGCTTCATTGATTCAAACTGCAATTCTATGTGGATTCAGTGAACTGTCAGTTCTTTGTCATAGTTTATTTGCTGAGTCGATCAAGTATGTATTGGTTATTTTTGTGTGTGTCATATTTTAGGAAACGAAGTGTATTGCTCAGGTTCCAGAAAAGAAAGATGTGGTAGAAGAGCCCAGTGACATAGAAGAAGGTGGACTAGATCTGACTGTGCAATTAAAGCCTGTCAGTTTCTATATTACGGACAAGAAGGAGATGCTTCAGCAATGCTTTTATATCATAGGGGAGAAGAAATTGCAGAAGATGTTGCCTGATGTTTTAAAGGTATTGAAGTATATATCAGTTAGAGCTGTGCAAATTCTTTTTAAAAAAACGGTGCCTCACAATACATTGGAACACACATGAAATACTTTTTACAAAAATGATTAAAAAGCAAATATGTTTTTATCCATGAAGTGTATCGGTTGTGCACACCCATGCCAAGAATAACTTCTGCAATAGCCTCATGAGCCTAGAAAAAGATGCAGCTTTTAAAATTGTTCTAAAAAAGCGCTTCATGTGAATATCTGTTATCACATTTAAGAGAAGACTGAGTGTATGTGTGTGCGTGTCTGTGTGTACACACACATAAATATGAATGAGATATGGCAAGTTAATAAAAATACAGTTTGATATTCAATTTAATAAGTTAAAACTCTTACTATATCTTTGTATCACAATGATGAAATCACAGTGCTTAGGGCATTGCTATCATCTTGTTTTTGAAAAAAATATAATGCAAAATAGTAGAAATGAAATGGTATTATTTTACTATGACTGCAAATCTGAGGCGGGGCAGGTAATCTGTTGTCTGTAAGATATGTTGGTTTTCATCCTTCAGTGATGGACGACTGAAAGAAATCCCCACATCAAATTCTGTGTATGATTCTTTTAATCAATCATAACATGACATAATTAGAGCAAAAATGTTACCTAAATGATCATATAATTATTGCGTTTGTAGGATATTCTGGAAAAATATCCATAGATATCAATTTCATAATAAACATGAATAGCAAAATGTTCAGTATGAGAACTATGTGCAATGCAATAAACGCATCTTTATTTGATACCTATTTGGTTACTGTTTAGGTGTACATCCATTTTGTTAGCACTTCAGTGTAGGCACCTTTTTGAAATATGGTAAATTGGGTAAAATAACATGGTTTAGTAAACAAGAATTTAAGGGTACAGAATGTAGGATTTGTCAATTTGCTTTAAATCAGTTTTAGTTTTAATGTTAAACCATCTCTCCATTATCACCTGAACAGACTGATTTCTTGCATTCTTCATATTCAAAAAGTAACTTTTTTTACATTCTCTACCTGTGGTTGTCATTCCTTTTCTCAACTGAAGTCAGGTGTGTCTTCAGCTTATTTTCCTCCGAATTGTTCCCCAACTCTGCACATTTTAGAAAACGTTAAAAGAAAAGGTTTTCCATGTATTTTCGAAAGGAAATTACTGTTTTCTGTTTGTTTTCTATTCCTTATTGCAATATCACACCAACATTTAAATATTTTCAGAACAAGACATCCGTATCTCGGTCTTACAACCCTACCAATTATAGTGGGTTTTTTTTACTGATTAAAGAAGTTCTCACTGATTCATCAAGAAAGCTGTAATTGATTAACCTGCCAATTAAACTCTGCACCGTTATTTGGTGCGCATCTTATATAATTGTAAGATGGTTCAGTAGTAGTTTATATAGATTAAATAGTTCAGCTATTAAGACTGCCGTAAAGGCAGCTAGTGTTTATATATTTGTATATGGATGTATATTAATAAATTCTGTGGTATAAATGCTGATGTACAGTCCTTGGGATAAATCAGACTGGAAATGTAAATAACGTTAATTACTGTGGCATATGGAATAATGTAATATATAATTACAGCTTTTCCAAGGGGATATTGAAATTTTTCTTTAATTGGACATAACACCAGATAAGAATGTGGCAACCTGGCAGTTTATAAATAAGTCATTTATAATTAAAGAACATACTACTCCCAAAGGATTTTTGACATCTTTGCCTGAAAATAACTAACCAGAAAATAACTAAATCAGAAGCAAGCAAGATTTAAAAATAAAATGGAAACAACATTAGGGTGTTACTGTTCAGTCCTTTTTAAGAATATTGAAGCTTTCAGTAGGTGAGAAGGGCACCGATATTCAGTTGTGACCCTAAATCTATCTTTGTTTTTCTTTACAATAATTACTTTTATAAAATTGTTTTAAAAAATCAAAAATATTTTTAAATTAAAATATTTTTTTTGAAAAAGGGACAGATCAGCAATTGTAAAACTTTTCAGCATACCCTAAAACAATTGGGATGCTTGTTTAGAAGACTGCAGTAGAGATAGGTTTATGTCAAGCTTGGAGTGTACTCGGAAAAAGTTGAGATTGTTGCCATGGTTTCAGTGAATGAAACTGCTAGACATTTGTGGGATTTCTTGACAATTAAAAAAAGCTACATCCCCAATAATATTGGAGATGCTTTGGGGCCAGGAAACACATTGGAATTTTGAGTATCCGAAATGGCTGCCCTATAATGTCCATTCATAAAATGGCTACGGTGAAGATTGCAAGTTCCAAATCTATTTCAGGCAAGGGCAAATTACTAGGACTTAAAAAATAGTAACTTGACCATAAAACAGTTTTACTGAACATAATTCATAGTTCATTTTTGTTATTCACTTGCACTTACCCCAAAACATTTTTTCTCTTTAATCAATGGTTGATGTATAAAATACATCCCAACATGTATCTCCTGCATCAAATATGGATCCCAACACATTCTCTCTGTTTTATATGTTACTGATACATAAACTGCTATTTTTTCCACCTAACCTTATTTTCTCTGTAGTTCTCTCTATTGCAGTCTGGATCATTCTGTTTTCAGTGAAAACAACTAGTCAATGGAACAGCTTGCATTCCGGAGTTGCGGCTACTCCATTGTTGGTGGTTTTCAAGAAAAAACTGGACAACCATTTGTCTGAGATGGAATAAGGACTCCTGCCTAAGACAGGAGGGTTGGACTAGAAGCCCTCCAAGGGCCTTTCCAGCCCTATGATTCTATTGGATTGTTTATGTAAACATGTGTTTATGCCATAATGCTAATTACTTATGCCAATAAATATACATTATTGATTATACTTTTTAAAAAAATTAGCCACTTTAGAAAACTCTTTAAAATTATCTAAAAACAGCAGAAAAAGTGGAGTTTTAGTATATTGAGCATAGTTCACTATCTTCTATACTTTTCTGATTTAATCCAGTATATGTATTTTAGATTGATAAAAAGAAAATATAATTACTTAAATATTATGTTTAACTTTTTGGTCAAAAGTTTAATCAATATTTACCATAATTTAATAATGTATTAGATTTATATATTATCATTTAAATTGTATTCCTTCTATTCAAAACATAATATTCAAGTTCCAAATCGTGCATATCGGGATTTATATTATTTCTACATTGTTTTATGACACTAGTTCATTTTAATGTTACTATTGAAAGTCAACTTTTCAGTTCCTTGATTTAGTGAGTTTAGATTTAATTAGTAATTAATTACGAGATTTTAAGTTTGTTTCAAGCATGATTAAATTTGGCTTATCTAAAGTATCTCTTGTTTTAATTATTGTATAGAAACATTTCTTTTTTATTTAATTTCCTTAGAACTGTTCTGTAGAAGAAATTAAAAGGCTTTGTCTGGAACAATTGGACCTTATGTCTGAAAAGAAGTTACTGAAAATTCTTGAAGGTAAATATCATATATACTTAATTAACATTTGGATTGCTTATTCTAAAATTTGAGAGTAACAACTTTTGAAGACTAGATGAGGACACAGCTTTGTTTCAATTAAGAAAATTAGAAATATTTTTGTAATAAAAAACTAAATACTATAGATATATGTATGTTTACTAAGATGTAACTTTTACTGAGTTCAGCAGGATTTATTTGCAGGTCATATATATGGTCCGGAACGATACATACATGATTAAAATCTATGTGTCTTTCTAAACATCAGTTATAGATACTAAAATCAGAATTTAAATATCTGAATTAGAGACGACAAGAGTTGAAAGCCCTCTATTTTATTTGGTGCCATTAGATTAATAATTGAGCTTCAGACAATGGAGTAATTCATACCAAAAGGAATCAGTAGCCTTTGCTTTAAGTATGCAAAATAAATGCGCTTTGCTTAGAATTACAAAGTTGGACCATTTTGACCCGAGTATCTAGAGACATTTGCATCATCTGGAAAAAAACAAAGAAACATCTTTAGTTTCTGTCAAGTCCTAGGTAGGATCATATAGGCTTCCTTTCCTGCCGAAGAACAGGAAAAAGATTTAGGAGGAACCAGAAGAGAATTGGAGACTGGTGGTAGAACCGCAAGTAGAACACGGCAGGAAAAGTGAGACAGAAGTGGCTCCTGCTGCTGGGGTTTCTTTAGCTTTTGATCTCACTTAGGGCTTCCCCAAGCACTTTCCAAGTCCATGTGAGCCATGGCAAGGGTGAGGCTGAAAGGTACAGGCAGGTGAAGGAGCAGAGAGGTTTCCTTTGGAATAACTGCCTGTTATTATATTATATATAATATACTTATAATAACTAGAAGTTATTTCAAACACTATTACTTCCAATTCAAATCTCTTTCCTAAATCAGATGGTATCACTTGGGTTGTGTGGTCAACCCGCCATGGCCAGTTTGTGGCGGGACGACTTGCTGTGGCCAACTCATCCTGGGCCAACTTGCTGCGGGACAATTCAACAATTCAATTTAAGTATTTAAAATCATTAAAAATTATTTTAATATTTGACATTCACACTTCATTTTGTCCCTCCTTTTGCATCCATTCTTTAATGATTCTATTCCACCGTTTCTTCAATATCAGTGTAACTCTTGTCCCACAGCAAGTTGTCCTGCAGCAAGTTGACTGTGGCGAGTTGTCCTGCAGCAAGTTGGCCATGGGTAGTTGGCCATGCCGAGTTGCCCACACCGAGTTGTCCTAGACCCCACAGTTGTTCCCAGCTGAACTGGGAGTGGGACATGAGCCAATATGTACCATCTGATTTAGGAAAGAGATTTGAATTGGAAGTAACTCAGTGTTCGCAATAACTTCTTTACTTGACCAAGTTGCCAAAACCTTTGCTGCGTTTTCTAAGACTGAGTATTTGGACCTATAACATGGTTTGTATACTAATCCTGTTCTTTTCTGCTGAGTTATTTTGCTGCTTCTTGACTCTGAACATGATAAATCCTGTCACTGCTTCATCACTGTTCTTGCTTGGCTATATGAAAAACCTAGCAAATCCTATCTACCTGCCAAAAAGCTCAGTCATCCTGCATAGGAGCTTAGCACTTTGGGTAGAAGGAACAAATGTCAGATGGCAGGGATAGAAATGAAATTAGGGAAATAGAGGCCAGGAGACACTGTTTTCCTGTCACTGTTACTGGAATAGTCTTCCTGAGGTTTGCTCCATATTTGTAACAATCCGGAAACTAAATAAAATGAAACTTTTCTGAAGAACGATTGGTAAATAGTTCACTATTGCCATTTTTAGTTTACCTTCAAGTTATTTAAGTTGATTCATTGTGTTATTTTAGTATTGATTTTGTTACTAGTTTATTCATTTTTATGATTGGTATTTTAATTGTGTGCTTTTATTATTAATTAGTTGTTTTTTATTTATTTTATCTTTTACGCGTGTTTGGGAAACTGCCATGGGTCTCTTGATTTGGTGAAATGGTAGAACAATTTATACTGTATTGTACAAAAGTAGAATGAATAAACTATCAAATCATTTATTTTTTAATTACAGAAAATGTTAAAGATGGGACCCTAGAGCATTGCCTTGTCCTCTGAGCTAAGCCTCTGCTTTATCTTAGTGGTGTTTATTCCCCCATGAATGCCCTCTATATTTATAGTTTAATCCCTAGAATCATCTGGACAGCTTAGTCATTGGGAGTTGAAGTTCATGCATCTAAAGGGCAGGAACTTGTTGCTGAGACATTTGTTAAGGGAATTTTGCCCCATTTAATGACCTTTCTTACCACAGGTTGCCAAAGGTTGTTAAGTGAATCACTGCAGTTGTTAAGTGAATCTGGCTTCCCCATTGACTTAGCTTATCAGAGTCACTTTTTTTCAGTGCCGTTGTAACATTGAACAGTCACTAAATGAACTGTTGCATGTCAAGGACTACCTATACTGACTATCCCTACAATTTCAAATTCAAGATTTGGCAACTGATCATATCAAGGATTAAAACCTAGGAGGTTTTTTTCCCACGCAAAGTATGCAAAAAGCACTGAATTTTCACACAAAGTATGCAAAAAGCATCTCCCTTATTCCTGTGTCTTACAGAAAAGAGAGCATTTTTTATATCTTCCAACTGTTCATCAACATTGTCTGTCTATGAAAATTCATTTCAGTTCATTCCTCAAGTATATAAACCAGCCCAATCTTCTGCCAGAGCTACAGATAAAGACAAGGAAATTGTATTGCAGGAGAGAATGAGAAACCAGTGCTGGGATTTGAGGAAGATATTATATGATTTGGATGAAATAAAGCCAAAGTCTGAATAGAAGTGAAGTGATGGCAGGTGTTGATAGAGAAGGTCAGTTACTGTAGGGAAAGCAAGATAGGACTAGAATATAAACATCAAGCATCCATTTACTCTGTCCTTATGAAGAAAGCATAAATTCTATTTTGTAATTGCAGTATGAATAGAGATTTGCCAGTGCCCTTACTTGGCATCAAGGGCAGCTCCTCCCACTAAAGGAAGATGTGATTACTCAGACATTGTTTGGATATTGAATAGCTCAGCCCAAATTAGTAGTCCCAAATGTATAGATATGGGCATTTAAAGAAGCACGTTCATTAATTATACTATGCTTTTGTTGTGTGATACATTTATATATTCCTAAAGCAGCGAAGTCTTTTTTGAAATTGTGAATCCCCAATGAACACTAAGCAAAAAAGAGTGTTTGTATATGCCGCAGACGAATACAGTAATTGTCTATAATATAACTAGAATAAGACACTTCTAGCAAGTATAGGAAAATGTAGCTGGAATCTCTCTAAATATAGGGAGATTTAAGATAAATATTTTCAGAGTCAGAGTTGCTCACAAATGTAATACATTTTCCTACTTTGCAAATTAAAAATTGGAAGTTGTTTTGCAGGTATCTTTTATGTTCATCTTAATGAGGATTGTTTTTGTTTATACAAATTATATGGTTGCACAGTTCAAAATACCAGGTCAGTTTACAGCAAATTTAGAACCAAGCGCAGTATCATATCTTAAAAACAAGGAGGGACAATCACTCAATGCCATAAAACATACTCTAAAGATGTCTCGGATTTCGTCTCACTCAGTATCTTGGCCCAATTCTTATGGGAATAGCCAGCTCTTCATTGCTTTCTGAAAGGCCAACAGGATCTCCATTCGTATTTTGGCAGATAAGTTGTTCAATCAAATTATTGGGTGGGGTGGGGTATGGAGGCAAGCAGGCACCATGACAATGAAAGCCGCCTTTCTGTGTCCATCAGATAGCATTGCTTGATGGAAAGGACTTGGTGTCTGCCAACTCTGTTGGATTTGTTGGGTTGGAGTTCCCAGGTAAACCATACATGAAGCACAACTAGATGAGTTAAGTCTACTTTATTGTAAGGCTACATTAACAGAATCTTGCAAGTCTAAAAATGCAGACTTCCTGCCTGTTTCGCTTTTAACTGCTAGACCTGTTAGGGCAGGTCCTTTCTAAGTTTCTTTCTTTGACCATTCAACGATTGTGGTCTGTGTCTGTCTGTCTGTCTGTCTGTCTGTCTGTCTGTCTACCAGCTACCTACAGATCTCTCTCTTACTAAACCATGTCGAGGTATGCCCATAACTTCCCATGATGCCACATTCTGGACCATCTGTAGGTTCTGAGTGGTCAGATGATAGCTTACACAAAGATAACACTTTGCCTATGCTTGTTAGCAATGGTTCTGCAGAGTTCCATGTTGAAGATGATAGAGTTCTTGTGCATGAAGAATAGCGATAGTACTTAGGCTTATATACCATTTCACAGTGCTTTCCAGCCCTCTCTAAGAGTCAGCATATTGCCTCCCAACAATCTGGGTCCTCATTTTACCGACCTCGGAAGGATGGAAGGCTGAGTCAACCTTGAGCTGGGGAGAATCGAACTACTGGCAGTCGGCAGAATTAGCCTGCAATACTGCATTCTAACCACTGCACCACCACTGCTCCTGACAAAGATGTGTGTTTTTTTTCCTTGGGTGTAAATATGGAGCAACTACTCGACAGCCGACGCTTATCTTAAAACTCTCTTCTAGGAAAGAGTATACCTTTGGAGCTTGCAGTACCAACTGTCTATAAAATGCAGATATTTCCTTTACTGATCGCAATTAGAGATTGCTTATTTCAAGCCCGCTTCTGAAACAGATGGACTGCCTGTCCCTTGACAGTAGTAACAATATTTATTGGTGAATAACATTAAGACAGAAAAATGCTATCAAAACGTAACATCTCATATTGACATTTTATTTTAAGGTGAGAGTGGGGCGGATTCTGACAGTGATGAGGAGATGAATGGTGCTGAAGAAAAGACAGTAGTCGAACCAGCCAGTCAGTAAGTAATTGCCATAAATTAATTATATTTGTTCTTAAGATAGTTTGCTTTCATTTTGTCTTCTATTAAAACTTGGAAATACTTGTAAAATGTCAGCCAAATTCCAGCTAAAACTTTGTCAAAACATTGGATGAACTGTAAAAAGGTTGGTGAAAATTTATGAAATCTTGCTGCAATGTGGCAAATGGACAACTGTTGTGGATATTACAAAAATCAGAGAAATGAAAGCCTGCAAAATTCCATATAAGTTAGCTCTGTGGGATGTGCAAATAAACACAATAGTGCACGACAAAATATTGTGAAACCCAGATGAAAATACCCTAAAAAATAAAGGACTGCAATGATGGCTAATTCTATAATTGTTTTCTGTTATTTTCTAAAATGTGATAAATAGTAAATGTTTTAGAGTATTTGCTGTGTGATTCAGTTAAAATAGTACTTTTTAAAATATTGATCTTGCACAATGGAACCGTACCTACTAATAATATTTTGTATATTATTTTTTTTATTGTATTCCCAATAGTGCTTTTTAATTGAACTTTGAGCAGATACTATTAAATCAAGAAGTAAAATTGCCCATCTACTAGATTCAAATATTAGAATTCAGATACTCCTCATAGGTATTTTAATCGGCTGTCCAGAATTGTTAGGAATCAGGCTGCATTCAAATTTGATAAATACATCGGTCACCTCTAAGAATGACTTTTTTTTTTGGTTGCATATGTGTACAGTGAACTTATTTATTTCACAGTAAATCCTAATCTTTAATGTTGTTCCTCTGAATGTACATAGAATTGCAGTCTTCATTTGGGAGTCATTACATTCTGAACTGCATTCATAGGAGGGAATGGCATTATAAGTATTGAACCTGATCTTGAATTGTAATCTGCTTTGATAACACCTGGGAGCCAGAAAGATACACATTCCAAGAATATCCCTTGTACAGAGATTGTGTTACTTGTTTAGCGGGAGTTATAAAACTTCAAAAGATACAGACATATGCTGATAGGAAAATTATAGAGCTATTGTAAAATCATAGCAGGAAAGGAAGAAAAATCAACCTATTCTAAGGCATTTTACCTTCATTGGCTTTTCCATAAGTGACTTTGAAATTATCTGCTTTTTGATTTTTGATTTAAAAAAAGAAAAAAGCGACCAGGCAATATTTAATAAAGTCTTTTGATATAAATAGGTATGGGGAATAATAATATTTTTTGAATATAATAGGTTGTGAGAAAGCAACATTTTCCCAGAAATAAATACTTGTAATGAATCTCTGTCAGCAGTTAGAAATGAGTTGTGCGATATGACCTTAAAATCTTGAACAGTATTCATTTATGTAAAAAGGCATGCTGTAATAATGCCTTTATCAGTTGGCGTAGTTTGGTTAAAATGAAAATTAAGTGGGAAATGTGGTCCCTAAAATTTATACTATTTAGCCACAAGATGGCAGTAAATGCACGCATATTAAAAGACCAATTGCAGCCCTACATCAGAAATTCTGTACGTGACAGCAAAGAATTGCTCAGCGTTAGCGTTTTGGACAACACGTTGTCTTATTAGTATATGTACAGTTCTGTTCTGCTGAAGTGGTTGCTAGAAACCAGGTACTACATTTTTCTTCCAGTTGGTTTTGTATCAGACTCTTCCGATGTCAGAAAAATGACAGAGCTAAATAGGTCGGCTGTAACCATTTGCATGACCTCTACTACAAGCCATGTTATTAGAACTAAAGAAGTTATTATGCGGCTGCCAAACGAACAATTTTGAGTCCTGAATGAAATTTGCCAGCAAGTTTCAGGGAAGAAAAAAATGTATTATTTTGGAACCCATACCCTTGGGTAGTTTCTTCCTCAATAAAAGTAGATTTTGCCCAACCATCCTTTTAGTTTGCTGATGAGGAACGCTTGATTATAGCATTACTATCTAATTCAGGAATTGAAGTCTTTATCCTACGTTCAGTTAGAAAAAAGGGAAATAAAAAACTAGGGGTATCGCTGTCAAGTACCCTTCTCCTGTTTGCCAGCATGTATGAAAAATCTATTTTTAGTCTGGTTGTAATATACTTTGAATAGTTGGTATTTAACTTTGTATTGGAAGGGTACTGCAAAGGACTTAAAATTGAATTTAATTTCTAACAAACTGTTTGCATGTCCAGCTGTATGTTACCGTTGATGTTTTGCATAATTGAAATAGGTAGACATAATAAAATGTGAACGGTATGGTATTGTGGTACGATATTGTTATTTTACAAACAAGAAATCCTATGGCATCTAAAATATTGCCAGAATTATTATGGTACAAGATTATTCCATGATAAAATTGATCGAAGAGCAGAAGACTCTTTGCTGTTTTTGTTTAACTCTAACCTGTGGTGTCATTGAGTGTTTTGACTGTGTGTGTATATTAACATAATATGTACTTTGCAATTGTTAGACAAAATAATTCAGGTGTGAAATTACTTACATAAATATAAAATAATTTTATGACTAAAATGCTCATTAAGCTCAGCAACTGGACTAGCCTGCCTTGATTTCAAAACCCTGTGGAGAGCTGTATCCTGTTTTCTCAAGTGTGTTTTATAGTCTCGCCCCCCCACTTACTGTTTTGTATAAAAACAATTAAACAACAGAGAAGGTGCCTCCATTTAGCAGTTTCCCCTCACTATACAGTAGAAATATTCCCATTAAGATGAAAGCATGTAAAAATCTCTTAAGTTGGCCTCTCATCAACACTTCAGAAAATGTGTTATTTTTCTTTCAGTTCTGTATAAACTGTCAAATGTATAAGGCTGTTTTAAAGAGATGTCCTTGCCACAGTTTTGAACTGGGCTATTCTTGTTGCAGATTGTATAATTGCCTTTCCTGAAATCATTTTTCAGTTTTGAGAATAAAAGCTAAATTACTGTTAAAATGTACTCCTTATCATCATTGTGATGGTAGCAATGGGGTTAGCAGTTGCAAACATAGCATCGAGCAGCACTGCATATAAGGTTTGAGTTCGATTCTTTATGCAGCAGTTCTCTGAGGATAAACCCTCAAGTGGGTTTTACGTTTAGTTCTTATCCAACATGGTGGGCTTACTTTGAGGCATCCTAGTATGATCCTAAAACTGCTTGCTGGGGCACCTTTTAATCCTATCTAATGTAGAAAGAATTAACTTTCAGATTCCACTTCTGAAGGTAGTAACACTAGACAGATTCACTGCTGGAGGCTTTGTGGGCCTGCCATTCATAAAGGTAATTGTTTTCAGATGTTTTGTAGGTTATTAGTCCTTCTGAGTTCTTCAGTCAGACTTCTTTAGGACTTAAAATACTGAAGGCCATTCTGGGAGGATGGAGCTGGGAAAGCATTTTATTAAGAAGTCAAGAGGTAGATTTTTTTTTTCTAGAAAGGATCATAACCCATTCAGAGAATCAACAATAGGTATAGCACATATCTTTGTCATTGATCAATATATCACATATTGCACTATGTAGAAGATACTGAAACTATTGATTGTCATCCCTTCCAGGGAGTACAACCAGGCAATACTTCGAGATAGTAAATAAGCTTACTATGTTCCTGGACCCGTTAGGTTGTGTAGTTGCAAAGAAAGACGAACCTTCCTCTCTTTTAACTTTTATCTGAAATAAAGATTTTGAACGGAAGCCACACTCCCTTCGACATCGAAATCGAGAATCTGTCTTTCGCATTTGGCTATTTTATTGGTCATATAATACACTTTCAATGACGTAAGGTCTTCTTATGCTCAAATAATACCAAAATATATTATGCCTTCAGAAACCTCTAAAATAATTCTTTAGACTTATTGCATCAAGTTTAGCTTTATCCAGCTTGGTTTCCTACAGGTATATTGGGACCATAAATTCCTAATTTCCAAGCTGGCTTGGAATTCTGAAAGTATTTGCCCTATCAGATCTAGAGGGAAAAGTAGCAGGCTAGGGAAACTAATGTCATTTTTTCTGAAAACTGTCAATATAACGTATATGCTTCATTGTATTACTATTATTTATGATTATGCCATTACATAAATCAAGCAATAAAATAGAGTGCTAAGCAGGTATTGATATGTTTGAAGTGCTTATTTTATAATTATAAAAGGCAAACTAATTTAAATGTGTTCTTGTTCTCAGGCAAGACAATAGCATAGATTCTACTTCTTCTTTGAAGGAAGAAAACAAATTGGAAGGGCTGGATTCAAAACAAGGTAGGGATTGGAGAAAATCGAAACGTTTTGTGTTAGGTATCCTGAATATAGAAGAGGAAATAATGTGATGTGCCTG
>JANHFL010002424.1:117075-128478 GCA_032468155.1 Oxyrhabdium leporinum
AACTTTTTGTGCATATATATATATAAATATATTGTAAAGAACCATTAGCATTACGTATTTATTTGGAAAAATATATAAAATTTTGAATTAATTTTTAGTTGTCAAGTAAGGAGAAGAACAGGCATAGATGGGTTGCACATTCCCATCAGATAAACTCAATATTCATAATGCCAATTCTTTAACTGTGATTTTGACTATGAGTTTTTCTTCCTGGTAGAGTATAATGGATCAAACAGGCGAACTTCAATAGCAGCATTGTCTTGCTGTTCATACAGTTGTCGTTTCATATTAATGAATGGTTTTCATTCAATCATACAGGAAAAGGAAAATGGTGTTCCTAATCTCACAGTTGTGATGAGGATAAACTCCATCCTTTACTACTTCATAGACATAGGTCAGACTTTATTCTTTCCCTCAGTTGTGTGGATTTCACCCAGAATTCTCATCAGATGACCTATCTATCTCCTGTAGATTTTTATTGATACCTCAGATTTGTAAAGGGCTGACCTAGAGTTTGGAAAGTTGACAGGAACCGTGTGTGTTAGAAATTGTAGGGAAGATAACTTATTTTGTTGGTGGCAATTGGTACGAATTCAGTGAGAAATTCCATCTTGTTTGAATTTCCTAGCAGTTCCCTGTCTATTTTGTGATGGTAGGCATGTGCAACAAACTATAGAACTGGATCAAATAAGATTTTAGGATACATATTCCCACTAATTATTTCTTTAGAAATAAATGCTTCGTTTTTTTGTACTAGCCAATAATTTTTTTTTTACTTGAATAGAATAGAATTATGAGGCAATCAAGCTTTAGTAAAATGCTGTGACTTTCTAAGGAATAGTTTAAATACTGCTTTTTTGCACTCTGGTATGACCTTTGAATTGACATGTTTCCTGCAGATTTGCTCCCTTTCTTTTCTGCTATCAGGGGGAATTGATGACTTCTTGCAGATGATTACTTCTTTGTCCTTTTTATGACTTTATCAGCCACCGTTTCGTGATGGCTTTAGGCAATGACAACAGTGCTAGTCAGGATGTTAGGTTTTAAGGAGCTTTGGAGAATGTGCAAGCATAAAATGGCAAAACTTAGTAACTCTTCTTATTCTGCACCGTGATGCTGAAGATGAAAAATACAAAATCTAAGAAAAAGTGATTCAGAGAAAGAGAGATTAAGAATCCGGAAATAAATTTCACAATTTTAGTTGAAAGTAGAAAGATAATGAGAGAAATACCACCAGAGACTTTTATTACGATGTAAAATTACGGATGCAAAAAAGGAGAATAAAGCAACTCAACCAATTAAACATTTCTTAGGCCATTATAGCCGTGTCATTATGGTGTAGCATACATCTGTGGAGATTTCAAGCACTGAAGGAAAAACCCAGGCTGATAACGCTTCTTTTCAGAGTCAGATAACTTCTCGCTCTTGAGGAAAAGGAGAAATGAATTCTCTAAAAAATACTTTTGCCTCAGTCCCTCAGCTCGGTTCTTCTTTTACTTGGAACAGTTGGCTTTTGACAAAAGGAGATGAGTATGCCAGAACATAACTTCTGATCTTTGAACTAGGCTTCTCCAGCGGGGAACGTGATCTCTCACTGAAGAGTTTCTGATTAGTTGAACAGTTGAATATTAAGTAAATATGGACTATCACCCTCTAGCAAGGCAAAAGAATTTCCATTCCTTAATCCTATTGATTCCCATTTCATTTGGTCTTTCACACTTGTTTCAGGCAATATGATATTTGGTTGCTTTTCATAGATGATAGAAAATGAAATATTTCATCTCGTAGGTACAAATTGAATATTTGATTATTATGTTGACAACTATTTCTCAGAAGGCAATATTGATGGCTAGATTGTGCAGAGGTTCCAAATTACTGATTTTGAACTTTTGCTTTATAACTATAGTAACTATGATTCACTCCACACTCTGCCTATCCTGCTGCGCTGCTCTATGGTGTCGGTTCACGAACGAGCAAAGCACGTTGGGAATATATGCCAAGAGTATATAATCGCAACAGGGTCATCGGAACACGAAGGTCATTCCAGCTGCCCAGTTAAAGCACGTAGGCAGCTATGTTGGGCAGCAGTAATATAGGAAGATGCTGATGATCTCTTTAGTGACAGTGGCAAAAGCTGTGCGGGAGAAGGCAATGGTAAGTGACTCCTGTGTTTTACCAAAACTCCCTCCTCCACATATGCACATGATGCGTAAGATAAAGTGATTGATGACACAGCACCAGATGATGAGCCCCTAAGGCCAGATGCACTTAACGTGCTATTGAGGAAGAGCTCGGTGGTGTTTGTGACATGGTTAGATTAAAGCCTTCAGGATGTCTAGTTGCTGATGTTGCCACACGGAGCAAAAAACCCAAAGCCGCAAAAATAGAATTACAGTGGGAATATGGAATGTAAAAACCACGAATGCAGGAAAATCAACACCGTGAAAGGTAAAATAAAATGACTGCAAATTGACATCTTGGGCATCAGCAAATGGAAACGGATTGGAATTGAATACTTTCAGCCAGAGCATCACACTATTTAGTACTCAAGACATGAGAAATAAGGAAGAACGTTGCTTTCATAGTTAGGAGAGCTATATAGCATGGCTACAGTTCAATTAGAGACCTAGTACTATCAATTAGGCTTTATGAAAAACCCTTTAGTATGAAGTTTTAAAGTTTATGCTTCAACCACTCATGTAGAAGTGAAGGAGGTTGGTGAGTTCTACAATCGCGTTCAATTTCAAATTGCCCAAACATATTAGTAGTGTATCAATGAAGGCACTGAAAAAGATATCAAGATATTGGGGTATGTATGCCTACAAGAATCAGAATCATACAGGCAGTGGTTTTACATGTCATACTGTATGGAAGTGAAAGCTGGACTTTGAAGAAACAGGGTAGGAAGAGTATTCATGGTTTTCAATTTTGGAGTATTCACAGTTTTGAACTTTGGAGAAGATTCTTGAGAATACTGTCGATCACGGGAGTCGAACATCGTATCGCGATGTTTTTTGCCTTTGTGGAGCAGGGTGGGCGTGGCCTGCGATGACGCACCCGGCCCGCGGGCCGCCAGTTTGACACCCCTGGTGTCGATTGTCAAGAAAACAGACAAATGGATCATCAAAAATACCATCCCACAATCATCCCTCAAGATGCAAGGGACCAGGCTCAAATTATCAAACTTTAGACCTATCATGTGAAGCTTTTCTCTATAAAAGTCTATAATGCTGTTAACGGTAAAACGAAAGAGAAGAAGAGGATCTCTATCAGCAAGGCAGATGAACAATAGGTTGATCTTTGGAGGATCTGAAGGGCCAGATTGGGAAGGATCTCTTTGGAGCATATCTATCTGCGTGATTGCTAAGGTTCCATAACTATTTGATGGTACATAATCAGATGTAACTAGGAAATAGAAAATCACAATCATAACTGTTGTTCCATGCCCAGTTTAAGTATGATGCATTTAATACAGTGGCCTAATGTCTTCTTCATCTGATTTTCCTGGTTCTGCTAAACCACACACACACACACACTATATATATATATATATAAAATAAATATATCAGAAAGGTTTTTTTTTTAAAGTATCTTATTAATATTTTGACCAAAAATAGTCTTAAAGTAACATTTTCTGAAATCAGAACTTGCAAATCGAGCTCAGTGCATTTGAATAGGCATAACTGATTATTTTGGTTTTGCCATTTTGCCATTCCTGATGGAATCATATTTATATGCTACAGCTGTCTATCTGTATTTCTAATATCTGTAAAATTACTTGTGCAATGCTTTACTTTCCAGTTTTTTATTTTTCTAAGGAAAGCTACTTCCTACTTTATGGGCAAGAGCATTTATTATACATTTCTCTTAGTGTTCAGTATTGATTTTTTTCTCCCTCCAGATACCAGTTATATCATAAAAAGACAAAGAAAGTATGTTTTTCTAAAGATTTTCTTCCTAGCTCATAAACACAAGACCCAACGCACATACACACACAATGAAAGTTATGGCATTTCTTTCAGAAAAGATTTAAAACCAGAATGGTTTTTTTAAAGGCCTTTTCACTCTACTTTTGACTTAAGAGAGAGAAAAAAGTAGTCTTGCTTTAAGTTGTTTGGAACTGCTGTAGATTAATTTCAGTAATATGTATTCTGCTGCTCAGTCTTTGGACAGACTTTGATGTGAATGGAAAGCAATTGGTATAAAGATGAAATGCAGAATATTAACTTTTGTGTGTGTGAAAAAAAAATTATTTCTCTGTCCCATTCTCCAAAAGAAGTATTCATGTTGCCAACTCCTATATTGTTATTGCCAAACAGTGGAATAGTTAGGGTAGCAACTGTCTTATAGAAGTTTTGGTTTCTGAAACCTTCACAATGAACAGAAACTAGCACATGTGGGAAAAAATCAAGTGCTTAGCAGGCCTTTTTTTAATTATGTAAAAATAACAAGCAACCTTCAAATTGCAATATCTGAGTAATTTGAGAAGAGCCTAGTATTAGCAATAGCACTTAAGACTTATATACCGCTTTACAGTGCTTTACAGCCCACTCTAAGTAGTTTACAGAGTCGGCATATTGCCCCCAAGAATCTGGGTCCTCATTTTACCCACCTCGGAAGGATGGAAGGCTGAGTCAATCTGGAGCCGGTCAGGATCGAATTCCAGACTGCGGGCAGTGAGTTAGCCCTGCAGTACTAACCACTGCGCCACCACGCAGTAATGCCAACCATTTAATTCTAAGAATTAATCTACCTGTCCCAATAAAGTCTGATTAGATAGACATATCTGGGATTTTCATTCTGATTATTGAGATTGGGATTGTTAATGCCCAAATGCATCCCAAAGGTGCTTTTTCGAAAGGCAGTTGGACTTTCTTTGTTTTTTCTTGAAGACGTTTTGCTTCTCATCCAAGAAGCTTCTTCAATTCTGACTGAATGGTGTAAAAGGATGTATATTTCTTGTGGTCATCTGGTTGTTAGCAGTCTCCAAGTGGCCTCAACAATGGATTGAGGCTATCCAAATGGTCTCGACGACTGTGAGAGAGAGGAGTTAACGACCAGATAACTGCAAGGATTATAACTGAGGTACTAATACCACTCTATAAAGCCGTAGTAAGACCACACCTGGAGTACTGCATCCAGTTTTGGTCACCACATTATAAAAAAGATGTGGAGGCTCTAGAAAAAGTGCAGAGAAGAGCAACCGGGATGATTAGGGGACTGGAGACTAAAACATAGGAAGAACGGTTACAGGAACTGGGCTTGGCTAGTCTAGCGAAGAGGAGGATCAGGGGAGACATGAGAGCAGACTTCCAATATCTGAGGGGCTGCCATAGAGAGGAGGAAGGGGTCAAGCTATTTTCTAAAGCACCAGAGGGCCAGACAAGGAATAATGGATGGAAACTGAGCAAGGAGAGATTTAACCTGGAAATAAGGAGAAATTTTCTGACAGTGAGAACAATCAACCAATGGAACAGCTTGCCTTCGGAAGTTGTGGGAGCTTCATCACTTGCGACTTTCAAGAAGAGATTGGACTGCCATTTGTCAGAAATGGTGTAGGGTCTCCTGCTTGGGTGTTTGTGGGGGTTGGACTAGATAACCTACAATGTCCCTTCCAACTCTGTTAATCTGTTAAAATCCACAGCTTCAAAAACCTCCCAGGTAACTTCATGCAATAGCAAGATCATCCCAGTCATTTCAATAGATTCCATCTATCTAGATGCCAAATAAAAGTGAATGTTGACCAACTTTGAACACAAAATTGTCAATGAAATAATTCCAGTATACACTGGGTTATTTCCACCTATTCTTCCCTGGCAGGATCTAGGACACACTTAATAGTACAACTGCAGTCCATTGATGCAATAAGAATGGACAAATAGCTATGTCTTGCCACCCTGATTACCACACAGTAGGCCTGAATATAAGCTTGTATCTGTGTTTCATCTTTACTTACTGTTTGATGCCTGTATCACCTAGGCATCTCTTAATTTGCTTTATTTCTTAGGGTTCCTGAGAGAACCACAAGGCTGCTGGGATCAGCGAGCAGAAAAGGCTACTCAGATCAGATCTGATAAAAATGTCTTAATTAATTAAAATGTATCCAATTCAGTAATATTACTATATTATTATAATACAGTATTATTATAGCATTACTGTGATTCTGTATTATTTTAGTCTATTTATTAACAAAGGTCCCTTATTGGAAATATATATCCAATAAGACATTGTTTAAAGAAAAAAGAAATTAAAAAGGCCTTTTGTTTTTATGGCATGAGTTCTTTGACTCCACTATATTCCCTGGATGGTGTTCCAGGAAATGAGAGCATATTTTGCTGCACAAACTAACTTCGTTGCAAATATTCAAGCACAAGATTAAATTCGCATTAAGATCCAGGACTTCCTTTTCGTATATTGCTCAGCTGACAATTTTTTTTGTAAATAAAGCTTTACAGGAATAGATCACATATTTGATAGCCTGATTTTCTGCAGACTCCTGTGACAATTAAAAATAGTATTGCATTGTGCATTTTGGTGGCTCTTATCTATTCCTCTTTTTAATCAGAATAATCATAATTAATGTATTAAAATTGGATTTTTTAAAATCAGCAAGTGTTATAGAGGACAATATGGAGGTCTGTGTTTGAAAGTTTAAAAAATGGGTGAATGATCTAGATCAGGGATGTCAAACTCCCGGCCTGTGGGCCGGATGCGTCACATGCTGGCCACACCCATGCCCGGTTTAGAGAAGGGGAAAGAAGTCCCAGTACGTCATGTGATGATGCCGTGACGCCGTGAATTTGTCACCCCTGATCTAGATAGTTGCTTACTTGTTTATGAATTATAACGGATGTGCTTTTTGGTACCAGCATTAGCCCAGTGATTCCATTTTTACCTTCCGGTTAAGTTAAAGGAGGCCATGTTGTGTACAAATGTTATCTTTGTTTTTCTTGTTCTATCTAAAATGGCTCCATTTGCTTTGGATAGTTACACAAATGTCTTGGTTTACATAATTTATGTGGCTGTACAAGTAAAATATAAATCAATGAGTAATCTTAACTTGCAGTTTAACACAAATATAGTACACTGCAAAAAGATAAGGAAAGTTGACTGATATAGTGTTTCTGCGTTCAAAATAATGCGTGGGTTGGAGAATAAGAGTCACGGATAGCTACTGTTGTTGTTTGGATGAGAAAAAGTATGGAATAAAAATATTGACCATTTGCATGGTGCCACCTAAACATACAATGTATTTCACATACATTCTTTTACGACATTTATTGTAGCCCTGTAATGTAGACCTTTACTATTAAAACACTGCTTTAATAGTAATCCCACTGTAGAGATAGACCTGAAAACAATGAGTTAATCTGAAATGCTATTTAAATGAAGCACTCTCCTACCCACAGCATTTATTATCATATCTGGCTAAATGTCATGATGCAAGCTTATTAAGATATGTCTTGGTAAATTCCATCAATAACCACACATAGGAATTCTTCAGAAACAAAGAAACAATGCATCAACATGACACATAGAGGCACACACTGAAATAGAGAAATTAGCATATTTTCTTATAAAGTCAGTTTGCTCATGTAGGACAAAGCTTAACATGCAAACCAAAAGTACAGAACAAGATAAATTAGAGAGGGCAATTGAGAACTAAGCATGAGGCTGAGTACGGCTCATTGGGGGTTGAGTGGTTATATGAACCTGATAGGAAGCATAATCAGTTTAAGCAAAAGTTGATAAGAAGGTTAATTTTACTCAAGTTACTAGGGAAATGGGAAGTTTAGGGAAAGTGAATTCTAACAAAGGGTTATTAAGGGAAAACAGCAATTGAGAAAGTTGTGCAGCTTTGCTTTTATTACGCTTTTATTATAGATGATCAAATCAAAGGCTGAGTTTTCACAGGGGAGTAGGAAAGGCAGAGACAAAGATCTCTGAAGGAGGCTTTCAGATTCCTGATTTGACGGAAAAGTCTGGCCTGTGTCAAGTTTTAATGGTTACCATGCTTGTTAATTCCAGAGCCAACACAAAAACTTTGTGAGAATAGGAGTTGACAAAGACTGCAACCAAATTATAGAGTTGATTTATTAAAGGATTTTTTTTAAACTGTCTGACAGGGAAGGACTGTTGGCAATGCACAATATACAAAATTAATAAAGCACTATATCAATTTAACTGAGAGCCAATTTAGTGTAGTGGTTAAGAGATCAGACTAGAAACTAGAAACTCTAGCCCCACCTAAGGTATGAAAGCCGACAGGTGACTTTGTGCCAATCACTTTCCCTCAGCCCAGGCTTGGGTGACAAGCTGATTGGTCAATTCCTGTAGCAACCAATGGATCAACATTTGGTCAATCTGAAAACAAGCAGACCTTGCACTTGTGATAAAACTTTAGGAAAGAAAAAAAAAGTGAGAAAGATATCAATATATAAGGTATGTTATATTACAAATGCATGCAAATGAATAGTTATAAAACTATTCTGCTGGTGCCTTTACTCTGATTAATCTCCAAAAGCTTTCTAGAAGAGTCAAGTTTTTACAAATTTCTGGAAGGCCATGACAGATCAGAGATATACTGCAGAACTAAATCCAATTTTCAGATTGTTTTTACCTTGACTTTTAATTAGGAAGTTAGATGGAATAAGAAGACATGACCTTGATAAAAGGCTTTCTTCGTGATGTTATCAATATCATTTTTGTAGGAGGAAGTTTAAACAGTTCCCTACCTGGGCTTGATACTTGTGAGTAGCTTTCAATGACCTCAGCTTTGCTACATCCTTCCTCTTTGGAGTAGGCATAGGTTGGTTGACACACAACAATTTTGTAGGCAGAGCTTTGGAGGATGAGCTACTCTTGAAGTCTGAGAGGCTGACATCATAAACTGGATGATAATTGTGGAAGTTCCACTTTACCAATTCCATTTAATTTGTTTCTGATAGTATGTGCAAAGAAACCAATATAGCTGGCACCACCAGACGAAAACAACTACCAATAAAGTTATCAATAATGTCTCATTAGGATTATGCAATCTTGTTTTTGAGGTGCTGTGTTTTGATATGGCTGGGAAAAATCTGAAGCAGATCATAAATAAATTAGAACCAACATTATAACATGTGAGTGATAACAACACATTATTTATTTACTTATTCAATCTTCTCTACCATTCACCATCTTCTGTTAACCACCCCATAAAATGTGGGGTGGAGTCTGGACAACTGAAGGAGCTGAGGGTTTACTGACTGGATGCCGTTCTTGTCACCAATGCAGAGTTATATTCAGCAGATATATTCTCAACGTGCCCAGAAAGAGAAATCTGCCTCTACCTAGGGTTGAACTCACCACCTCCTGTTTGTGAGGTGAGAGCTCCACTTCTAGGCCACTGCACCACTCAAATCTTCTGTATCATTCCAGTTAGAATAATCTGGGCATCAGCTGGGTGAATTTTCACCACTCTTTCTCAGCCCAACTTACCTCACATGGTTGTTGTGGGAAATATAGGAGGAAGGTGTGCTGGATATTTTCACAGCCTTGAGTTATTTGTAAAAATAATAAAGGCAGGATCAATCAATCAATAGGTCAATCAATCAATCAATCTCATAGATGGTTTTCAGCAATAAAGTTAAAGTCATGCAAACTTTAAGGAACAGCAAACACTCACAATATGCTGTGTTGTTTCCACTATAGCAGAGAGAGTTCAACTTTCTGTCTTTTCTACTGCCCTTATCAAAAACTTAACAGGGAATGCTTAGTCATTGTATAGACATTATATAGAAGGAGTGGTTATCTCAAAGAAGGCCAACACTGAGAATCTTATTCCAGAAAAATTCCTGGGTGGAAGTCAGAATTACTTGCCAAGGGCAAATCTTGACAGATTAACTTTCTGTCATTTTTATCTGGTGATTTACTTAGTAGATTGTGAAATTGCTATAGGTACAGTATAACATTGGTTGCAATGTTATAATGTTGAAATCATTTTTGATTCCTGAGTACCACATAGAGAAGACAGATTTTCTCCATGACGACCTATCCCTAACTTGGTTTTCTCTTACAAAGCATTAGGTAAAGCACCTCATGATGTTCAGAGCACAAGCTTGTTAAAAGTAAGTGATGGAAAGATTAGGAAGTCTGGTGAAACGGATAAATAGCTGGTTCAAAAATTATACTCAGTGAATGGATTCTCATGAAATTGAAGATAATATTGAGTAGGCTGGCTCAAGGAAAGTCATGAATCCTCTATTCTTTAATATTTTTATTCAAGACTTGAATGAAGAAGTGGAGAGAATGTTTATCAGATTCACAGAGGATACAGAATTGGATGGGATAATTAGTATTCTACAAAACAGAACTAAAAAATTCAAAGCCATCAGGTTAAATAAGTAAAATGGACTAAACTCATAATACAGAATCTAACAGAGAAAAATGCCAAGTTTTGTTCATTTAGTAAATAAAAATTGCTAAAAGTTTGCACTCAACTACTATTTCAAGATTTTTTTCCCTCACAAATACAGTTACCAAACTAAGAATTCCCCATGAAGGGGGGGGGGGGGGCTGAGTTCAAGTCTTAACTGTAACACTATATACGTTTTCTATTGCCTTATGTTTAACAGGAGGGGGCAGCACTTCCTAGTCTTTTCTCTAGTGGAAACCTGGAGCTTGAATAGAATTGCCAGTAAAAAGAAATTAATCAAAGCTAAGTCAGTCCTAGGGGAGAATATGAAAGGGAAATGGGCTGAAAACAACAGCTACCCAGGATTTTTTTTTTGATAGACTTAATTAACAAGCTCTGTTCAGAGGCTCTTATTTCCCTGCCTTTTCTGTCTAGTATCAGTTCTTCTGTTTTTCTAATCAGAAGAAAAAGCAACTTGCTATTGTAGAGCTTGCTTCCAAGTTGTGTCTCTGTCCAAGCCATTCACTATGCCTGCATACACTACTTCATGTAGGATATGTACTTCATGTACTTCTTCGGCACATTTGTGGCTAAGGTGTATGATTGTCAAGTCTTATCTTCCTAAGAGGTTAAAAAGCTGTAGGTGATTAAAGCCAGCTTGAGTGTGATCATACATGCTACCATACATCCTACTATATTATACTTTCCAATTGTGCTTTTATTCAAAGAGCAGGAAGGGAGAGCTGAAACCTTAAAATTTTCTCTGGCTCGTAACATTTGGACATTGTGTTGTCACCTGGTCGTAGTGTTTCCCTACTATATCAGGATGTATTGCATAGTGATTTAAAATTACAATTAGTGTACTTTTTTTAGTAGTAATGTATGCATACACATTAGCACATGTGGATTAACCTTCCTTCCTTCCTTCCTTCCCTCCCTCCCTACCTCCCTCCCTCTTTCTTTCTTTCTTTCTTTCTTTCTTTCTTTCTTTCTTTCTTTCTTTCTTT
>JANHFL010002424.1:128578-143449 GCA_032468155.1 Oxyrhabdium leporinum
CCTTCGGACGTTGTGGGAGCTTCATCACTTCAGACTTTCAAGAAGAGATTGGACTGCCATCTGTCAGAAATGGTGTAAGGTTTCCTGCTTGGGCGGGGGGTTGGACTAGATGACCTATAAGGTCCCTTCCAGCTCTATTAATCTAATCTAAAAAAATCCTTCCATTCTCCACCATTCAGTCAGAACTGAAGAAGCTTCTTGTATGAGAAGCAAAACATCTTCAAGAGAAAAAAGAAAGAAAGACCAGTTACCTTTTGAAAAAGCACCTTTGGGACAACCATGACTTGGATAACTGAGAATCTCCCTAGCTGGCCAAGCTCATCCATTCATATGCACTTTTTTTGCTTTTCTTTATCTCTGTCTCATCTTGTTATATTTTTCTTTAAAGGTTCCTCCCTCCATCGTACAAAATATGTCTGTATGCTGCTTGTGGGAATGTTTTTGAAGTATTTAGATATGTGCTGATGTCCAAGGTGAAATTCCGTTGGTGTGTGGTACTAAAGTTAAATTTGTGTTGTCTGCATCATTCACTCAGAATGCCTTGAAGAGTTGCTTCGCTGGATTGGTGCAGAGCAAAGCCCATTTCTACTACTACCTTAGTTACGATTTCCCATATTTTATTACCATTTAATCTGCAAATAGGGTCAGAAATAAATTGGTTAAATAATGGTCAAGGAATTAAATTTTAAGGTATTGTTGCTTTAATGATTACTGATAACTTTACAATCATTAATTACAAAAGCAAATACAGCAATTATATTACTTTGTAGAAGAGTAAAATGAATTTTCAGTTTTGTAGATAAGAGTCCAGGTCACAGCCATTTTTCAAGAGAGACGGGTTTATATATATATACACATATATGTGCGTGTGCGTGTGTATTCTGTTGCAAGATAACTGCAATTTATAGCAAAATGGATATAGGATATAATTTGTATGCTATGAGGCTTGCCCTTGCATCTACAGATCTAAATTCTTTATCCAATGGTTCTGTAATGAAAGGTTTTTAAAAGTAGTTTTTATACCCCATGGAATCATTCTAGAGAATTGGCAACACAGTGCCCCGGTGTACCCCGTACAGATCTACATTCCCCAAGGTACATAAAAATCCTGCTACCTCCTTGATAAGTAATAGCCTCTAATCTGGGGAAGTAGGTCAGTGGAGGTACATTGATCCTGACACGATTATGTTGCCAGTTCTTTTAAGTATTATCAATTAAGTATTGCAATTCATTATTCTTTGACCAAGTCGAACGGATAGCCACAGCCAATCAAAGAGGGTGCATTGAGAAAAGATAAGCCAGCTTGGATCTTGAGTGGAAAGTCATCAGGAAACTTCTGTGCTGGAAAAAAATTCAGAAAAGAATAATTTAAAAGTGATTAAGATAAAAAGGTATAAAGGTTATTACATTTATAGCAGGGTATTACAAGTGTTTATACACTTCATAAAACTGTTTAAACCTGATAAAGTTCATTGTAAGTTAAAAAAAAGTTTCATACAATACCTAATTATGTCAAGAAAAGGTGAAAATAACTTCTCAAAGTGTTTAAATAACCACTTTAACAAATTCACAGCAGAGACTATGATGTTTAAGCATAATAGCTATGAATAGAATCACGAGACCTTGAAAGCATCTTCATTAGTAGCTTCAAAAGGACATTTGGCTTTCTGTAGTTGGCACTGTTAATGCTGAACTAATTGGGGCTTTGCCCTGATCCAGCAAAACGTAGTCTCTCTTTGTCTCTGTATTTCATTGCTTATGAAACCTGCCATTGTACTGTTTTGTGATATTGTTAACTGTTAATAGTTAATAGGTAGCTTCAAAGTATAAGTGAATCTACGTTTGTAGTACCCGATGACTGAATATCATATAAATATATATTTTCTTTTAGTATCAAAGCATCATAATGTCAGAATACTTCCTTCTTGTATTATACATATCCTGTTCGACTTTCTTAAAATCCACACTCTAGATCAATATTTTTCTTGACAACTTTTAAGATACGTGAATTTTAACTGCTGACCGGGGAATTCCAGGAATTGAAATCCAAACATCTTAACCTTGCCGACATTGAGAACGTCAGTTTCTCTGGATTAAAAGATTCTCACAGCTGGTTTTGAACATCCAAGAGAATTTGGGACTCACGTTTTTAGTACCTCAGTTATCTTGTTGCATTATTCTTAAACCTAATGGAAATGTCAAAGGCATAACTTAAACAGATTTGCCCAAACAGGTGTCCTCAATTAGTATCAGAATTCCCACGTAACAAAGTATTATACTGGAGAAAGTTGACTTGTAAATTGGGACTCTAATATTTATAGAAATCACTTCTAACGTTTCTGAGCTTTAGCGCATGCTCAGATTGGCTAAGCCCACACTGCAGTTGTTTACATTTGTGTATCAGTCACAAGGCAGTTTACAACAATTAAAATATGAACTGTAAAACATTAATATATTAAAACCAAAGAACAGAATCACGAACATATGCAGTCACTGTCAGCACCGCAGGAAAACTGTCACTGTAAATCTTAATAGGATGATATATCAGAGGAGAAAAGCTTTCCAACAAATGATTTGGCACTATGCTGTTTAGGGCTTTGTAAATCCATACCAATAGCTGACTAGTACAAGTAACCAAGTATAGTTCTGTATTACCTAATGCTTTTAAACCACCCAAAACAATCTCGTTTTACAGTAATATAGACGTCATCACACCATGGATCATACTAAAGATTGGAAGTGAAAATAGACATTTGTAGGAGAAAGGCCTTATGAATATCCAGGGCAAAATTTTAGTGTACTTTATTTATTTAAGAAAATGTATATGGCCTCCCAACTCACTTTCAGTAACCCCAGGTGGCTTACAAGGATAAAAGACCAATACAAAACCAATAAAAAAGCAATAAGCCCCCTCCCAGTGACAACAATCAAATAAACTGTTTGATGGCTCCGTCCCACTCTGGAATCCCCAGGCCCATTGGCAAAACCAGATCTTCAGGACTTTGCAAAAGAATGTCAAAGTGGTGGCCGATCTTATCTCCATGGGGTGATGTTCCACAGGTAGGGAGCGACTATGGAGAAGGCCCTTCTTTTTGATTCTGCTAGATGGACCTCCTTATTAAATGGCACCCGCAACATTCCCTCCCTGCTGTGATGGGTTGGGCAGATGTGGGTGGGAAAAGATGCTCCTTCAGATAACCTGGTCCCAAGCCATGTGAGGCTTTGAAGGTGACAAGCAACACCTTGAATTGGACCCAGAAACAAATCAGTTGCCAACGCAGATCCCTCATAAGAAATGATATCTGTGCACATCTAGGTCTGCACAAAACCATGCAAGCTGCCGCATTTTGAACCAATTGAAGCTTCTGGACTCTTTTCGAGGGCAGTCCCATGTAGAGTGAGTTGCAATAGTCCAGACGGGAAGCAACCAGGCCATGGGTGACTATGAGCAGAGATTGTTGCTCTAAAAAAGGGCGTAACCGGTGCACAACTTGCCATTGCACAAAAGCTCTCCTGACCACAACTGCCACTGCTCCTTGAGCAGGATTTGGTGTGTCCAGGAGAACCTCCAGATTATGCACCAGCTCTTTTAGAATGAGAGATCTGGCTACCAACAACACCTTTGTCTTCTAAGGATTCAAATTTAATTTATCGGCCCTCATCAAGTCTATTGCTACCATCAAAGGTAATTAAGCAAATAAGAATGCTGTAATTGTTATGAAGGAAACCTAAATTGAAACCTAAACCTCACCGAATGTCTTTACGTAGATATATCTAATACGTATACTACTGCACCAATCACTATTCCCGTATTTTTGTTACAGTACATAAAGTAATTTTAAGAGTACTTTTAAACTGCACTTTAGGAATTAAATTTACTTCTAAAATAATAAACAGTAGTCAGTCCCAGAGGCTTCCCACATCAACTTTCATTTTGAAATGCAGACGCGTCCTTATGATATAAAACCTTATGACATTTTAATTAGGAAAATAGATCATGCAATTCCATACGATGGAATAAATTTTCCAAGCACTGCTGCTTTGGACTATTGCATGTTCTTGTAAATTGGAATAAAAATGCATTAAAACTCGCTTAAATTAAATCAGTCTTAAGGTAGGGAGAAGGCCGGAAAGAGAGAAACTTGCTTTTAATTTATAGATGACCTTTCTTATACTTTAAATCTGGGCAAGGGAATATTTGTGTGCAGAAGCAACTGCAAGCAGCTCTTCCTTTTTTGGTGAGCCTTCTGAATTTGATCATTTTCTGCCGCAGGCAAAGGAGAAGATAGCGATATTCTCAGCATCAATGCAGATGCATACGACAGCGACATCGAAGGGCCATGCAACGAAGAAGATAATCCAGATGTGCCAGAACGGACGGTTGGAAGCGGAGACGGTCAGATTGACGACCTTCAGAAAGACATTGAGAAAAGCGTCAACGAAATCCTGGGGCTTGCTGAATCCTCCCCAAAGGATTCCAAGGCGGCAGCTTTAGCAGTTCCTCCAACAGATGATGTTCAGCCATCAGCACAGCAGCTGGAACTCCTGGAGCTTGAGATGCGAGCGAGGGCTATTAAGGCCCTTATGAAAGCTGGAGATGTAAAAAAATAGCCGCAGGGCTGTTTCATTTGTTAGATAGCTGGATTTGCTCTGATGAGTGTAGGGTCAGCTTCTTTCTACTCTACGGTATATTTGGACTAGTTTTGACATTCCTCATTCAAGCCCTTTGGGTATTCTAGCTCGTAGCCGAAATAGTTGGCAGCGGTTTATCAGGGCAGTCAGTCTGCTTCTGTGACTTATGTAAATGGATTGGTTTGATGCTGGGGTTTTTTTTCCAGCTGTCCTTTCCCCCCCCCACTTTGGGTTAGATTATTTCCCAACGTGAATTGGAAACAATCAGAGGCAGTATGGATGCAGCTAAGCCCTGTTGCTCTACAGACCAGAATAATCCCAGGGTTAGCTCTAATTTTTGAGGAGTTGAACCTTTGGTTACTTTTAGGTAGCAGCTATAACTGCAGGGAAGTAAAACATGAAAGCACCACACATTTAAGAGAGTATAGACCACAAGAATATCTTGCATCCTCATCGTCATCATTTACGATGCTTTGTGATTGCTTTGATGCCAGCAACAAATGTTCATAATTCGATGGTTTGAAATTAAATTTAATTCAGGTCCCTCTTAATGGTGACCTCGGACATCTGTGTGTTATCTTATATTCTATTACAGGCAGTCCTTGACCAATGGCTACTTACTCGGTAACTGTTCAAAATTACATTGGTGCTGAATGAGGGGGACCTATGACCGGTCCCTGAAGTCGCAGTCATTGGAGCATCCCTGTGGTCACGTGATCACGATGTGGTTGCTCAAGCACCTGGGCGAACTGCAGTCACACAGTTGCCATTTGCAAGCTTTCCTGCCAGCTTCCCACAAGCAACGTCAATGGGGAAACCGGCAGGGAAGGTCACAAATAATTTTGCAAGTTGCTCTTGCTGCTTTTTCTCCTGAGGAACCCCATTAGGGAATATGAGATACCAGGGATTTTGTACTCCATAGCGTTCCCCCAACCACCCTCTCCAGTACCTACTCTGGCTCCTGCCAGGCAGCCCACCACTCCCCAGTGCCCACCGGCAGTACCCTCCATGCTTCTTACTTGGGACTCCTGCCTCTTCCCACTGAATGACCTGCATAGTTACATAGGGTTACAAGGGCAACTGGGATTACTGGGATTGCCATCCTAAGTGATGTCACATGATGTACACATTTAATGATGGCAATATCAGTCCCAATTGCTGTCATAACCGTATAAAGCAACTTTTGGTGGCTGAGAGTAGATAAATATGTAAATTGGAGAATGTAGATTGATAGATAAATATAAATGAGCATGGCTTAGATTGCATAATCAATATGATGAAAGTAAAATCTGAAACTCAAAGGATGCTACAGAGGCACCTGACTGTTAGAACAAGTGGTACAGAAGTACTTAATTTCTTGACCTGTAAGATTATTTTCTGTTCATTATCAGTAATGTTTTGGAACTTCTCTTTGGCAAAGCAAAATTACATTTACACTTAGTTTAAAAGGAGTTGTGTTTCTTTCTTAAATATTTGGATATTGTGAACTATAGAAAAGAGTAATGCCAGATGTGAAATGTTAAAAGAAAAGTACTTTTGTTTGAACATGCAAAATACTTTGTAGTTCTTCGTTTGGGGCACATAGCACACCAGTTTGAAAACACCGGTGGAAAATCAACATGTACTGGCAATAAATTGACTTATTAAGTGCAAATTCAGGACTTGTTTTTTCAATACTTTTTGGGGGTCAAGTGGGCAATCCAAATTGGAGCAAGGCAGCACATGCCAAAAAGCTTTGCAGGATATAGAAGTATACTGAACTCAGTGTGGTTAATTGCTCTATGGTACTGCAAAACAGAGAAGGAATGAAGACAAACTGGTCAGGAAGTGCCCATTTTATATTACCCTGTATTCTCCCACTTTCTTAAGCTTGGTTATTTTGCTTACAGGGGAAAAAATGAAGATAATGGAATCAGGTAAACAATGGAATAAGGAGACAAAAATGGGGCAAAAAAAAGGAAATAGGTTTATTTCTCTCCTAGAATGTGTAGGGCAGTTGACCGAGGGAGAAATCTAGGAGAGGAATGAATAGGAATTGACCCTCTGGCGTTTCAGCCAATCCTCCCTTTAGTTTCCAGAAATTATCAGGAAGCCAAACACATCAGGGGCATTTAGAAACCACGTTTATGGACTATAGTTTTAGGTAATATTGGTTTCAACATTTGCAATTTAAAAAGCAAAGACCTCTAACTGGGAAATTTCAGCTAGTCCTTGTGAACAACGGAAGGAATCACATAGGCAAATGTGATTGGAATGATTTCAGAGAGATTAGAATTATGTTTTTTATTAGTTTTGGAAATATAAAATTGGTTTATATTTGTTTTCATGTAAGACTCGTTTGGTAAACTTCATTCATTAAATATGTGAAACCTACACAATTCAAACAGTTCACTTCTCAGAAATATGTAGTATGAGTATAGGACTATTTAATTTTGTATTTGCTCAATATTAACATTATTTTGGTACTTAATCACCTGCTCCGTGAAAACTTGTTTTAATGAACCATCTAAATATTTAAGCCTTAAAGCTTGTTATTATTAAGTACTTTTATTGCAGCATCTTCTTTTATGCAACTATATATTAAACAGTTCATGACTTTGTTTTTTCAAAAAGTCAGGTTTACACTCATTGTTGTCTAAAATAATACAATGAGTGGGTAGCCTTTTCCTCCTAGCTCACAATGTTTCATGCTTTTACATTTACTTTTACATTTTGTTTCTATATCACTGGAGAAAGCAATTTTGCTTGGAAGAGTTAGCTGTAAAAGGAAACTAGGCTGTCAAAGAACACGGTGGCTGGACTCCCATCAAAGCTGACACCAGCCAGAGCATAGAAAATTGAAAGAACTCAAGATCGGAAGATGTGGAAAGAGCTGGTCCATAGAGTCGGACACAACTGAATGGAGAACTTCAGCATCATCATTTGTTCCTATGAGGAAACAAATGGCGTTTCCCGTCCCATAGCCACCATCACTATGTCTAGCATTTTAAGGAGTATCGGAAGCAGATTGGCTCCTGTTTCATTAAAGGAAAACTACAGTGCATCCCAGCAGAAGATACAGCTGTGCCTCTTGACCTGGGAAAACAGAGAACTGACCAAGTTGGCAGACGATACTAAACTATTCAAGATAGCAAAAACCAAACGTGTGTGAGAAGAACTTCAGAACAATCTATTTAAATTGAAGAATGGTTCATAAAATGCGGATACATTTAAGTAAGTGTGATAAATGATAGATAAAATAAAATGCCCTACTGGTACACATACATGTGATGGGGTCCGAGCTCTCTTTTTACCAACCTGGAGAAAGCTCTTAGGGTTACGGAGGACGGCACAATCAACTCAATATCTGGCAGCTGTGAAAAGGGCAAATTCCATGATAGGAGTCTCTAGAAAATTGTCAAAATTGTCATGCCTTTTCAGGAAGAGATGATACATTGCACCCAGAATTCTGTATGCTGTTCTCAGATACCACATTGGGGGGGGGGGGGGGGAATGAAGTGAAATAAAGTACAGAAGAGAGCAGCCAAAGTGACTGAAGGCTCAACACCCTTCTGTGAGAAAAAGCTAGAATGTTTGGGACTCTAGGGAACAGCCAAGTGAGGGGGAATATGGTTGAGATGTATAACATAAATGCATGCTGTGGTGAAAATGGACAGTTTTTGTCTCCTCTCTAAACATCATCCACAGAGTAATTTGGAGGGAGATTGAGAGCAGCAAAAGGAAGTGTTTCTTCGCTCAATGCAAAATTAATTTAAGAAACTCATCATCACAAAACATGATAATGACCACTAAGTTGGGTTGCTATAAGAGAAGATCCAACAAATTCATGGAGAGCGGGTCTATCAAGGACTATAGTTTTGAGATTCAGGTTTACTTCCAGATTGGGAGCAAAGTGCCTCCTGATACTTAGCTGCATGGCAATAATAGCAACAGGAAGTATGTATCCGCCTCCTATTTATCAACGGTTCAGACATCTGCTTAGTCATTGTGAAAAATGAAATTCTGAACTGCCACGGACATTGGCCTGATTCACCAGGCCTGTTCTTCATTTCTTTCTCAAATGTGCAATTACAATAATATAGAGCCAATTTGTGAAGGCACCAGGCTAGAAACTGGGAGACTGAGTTTTAATCTCACTTTAGCTATGAAAGCCAGCTGAGTGACCTTGGGCCAGTTACTCTCAGCCCAACTCATTTTAGTTAATATAGAAGATTTCTTCTCTAGAGATGCTGTAATGTCCCTGAGGACATGCTAGTAAATCAAAACAGTTCCACCAGAAGCATTTGTTTTGCTGGACTTACAAAAGAGGCTGTTTAAAATATTGAAGGAATTCATAACAAGGATAAACCATCTAAATGGATTATAGACGAAAAGAAGGAACACAAAATTGGTTTATTTGACCAGGATTAAAGTGGGAAATGTTGCTATTTTGGGCTATTTTGGATTTGCTGATATCTGGACTACAAAAATATTGCGTTCGTTTACATTGTTTACTGGATTTGTTTACATTTAATGTGGTGTTTAACATTTTCCCTTACAGTTACTTTATATATCTTAATTTGATTGCATTTAAATTGGCTGTGTATTAAAAAAGAAGTTTGGAGAACTTGCTCTTTCTAAAGGAAAAAAATACCCTTTGTTACGTTAAATGTTAGTTTTTTTGTTTATATTAGGACATTGGGATTACTTTTTCCTTTCCTAGATGTGTTTATAATTAGGAACTGAGACATGGAATGATTATCTGAATGGGATATGTTGCTATCTGGAGGGATTCTTTTCAGAACTGTTGGCATTTGGAATGAAATAAATGTTGTGTATTGAGTTTGTTTACAGTTAACATGATGTTTTCCCTACAGTTGCTCTAGAAGAAAAGGATCTTTGTGAGATTTTTTTTTAAAGAAAAAAGGGTCCCTCTTTGTCATTTTAAACTGTAGGAGTTTTTGTTTGTTTGTTTGTTTGCTTACAATAGGATTTCAGGGCCATTTTATGACTTTGAAATGTGATTTTCCTTACATTCAGATGTGTAATGTTAATATATATGTTTAATGAATATATATATATATATATATTCATTAAAATCATTATTTTAGAGCTTTGTTTGGATTTTGGTGTTTTTCTTCTTTGTTTGTTTGTTTGTTTGTTTGTTTGTTTTGTTTGTTGGCACCAGGATTGGAGAAGATGTTGGATTTGCCTACAGTTAGGAGATGAGTGATGGAATGAAGAAATTTATATTTGTTAATTAAGAGCTGGTGAATAGATTATGAAATTGTTTATATTCAACGTGATGAGGGTGGAAAGTTGATTTCTTGGAGGGGGGGGCTTTTCCTTTTTTTAGTTTGTTATTATCTCTTACTGTTGTAACTAAAACCCTTAATAAAAAATATAAAAAAAGAAGTGCACAATACACACACACACACACACACACACACAGATTTGTACATGTGCTGTGGATACCAGCCTACATTAACAATTCTGCAAACTGCCAGCCTCATGCCAGCTAGTTATTCAACCTTCAGTGAGTCAGGGATGTCATTTGGTTATTTGCTGAGACAAATTACCCAAACCTCTCTTTCTTTGTTGGAAACAGAAAAATGTGACATCTTTTTAAACAAGAGCAGCTATAGATAGGGAGTAAAATGCTGTCTCTCTCTTCAGCAGTCTCAGTATTAATTTATAAAAAATCCCAGGAAATGGGAAGCCTAGGAATAATTAAGGCAGGCAGAATATTTGTTTCATGAAACGTTATCTCTGGAAAAAAATAGGTAAAAACATACCACTAGGAACGTTGTGTTAAGTTTATTTTTAACTGTCTGTGCTAAAGTCTAAAAATTTTTATTCCTCTGTACAAATTAGAAAGTTGAGTGTATCCTAGCCTTGCCTTCTATCCTTCAGGCTGACCTTAAGTTTAGTTATAATCCTCTGGTCTTGTGTATATTAATTTGCAATTCATCTGAAGAAAACTACCATCTTGTCATCTACCTGGAACTGCATAAGGTATATTTTGTACAGATAGTCCTCGAGATAACAAACATTCATTTAATGACCATTCAAAAATTACAAAGACCCTGAAAAAAGTGACTTCATGATCAGTTTTTCACATTTATGACTGTTGTAGCATCCCCACAATCGTATGATCAAATTCTGGCAACCATCATGTATTTACAATGGTTGCAGTGGTCCAAGATTGTCATTCACAACTTTACTAGGGAGCTTCTGACAAGCGAAGTCAATGGGGGAATTTATTTATTATTTATTTAGTGTATGGCAATGGGGAAGTGAGATTCGCTCAACAGCCACATGATTCACTTAAAAATTTCAGTAATCTGATTAAAATCCATGGTAAAAATGATCAGACAATGGGGCACAATTCACGTAAAAATTGTCTTGCTTAGCAATGGAAATTTTGGCCTCTATTGTAGTCATAAGTCAAAAACTACGTACTTGTACTGCACCAATTGTTTTTAAATAACGTTTGATGTTTCTCACCAGTTAGATTGTTCTGTCTACCAAGGAGGAAAAGAAGAGCTGAAATCTCTAATGAATGCATCAAGGTCAGTGATGGCTAACCTTTTTGGCACCAAGTGCCCAAAGCGTGCGCGCACATCCCCCAAAATGCAATGTGCACACGTGCCACGCACATGCCCCCTACCCCCTGTGCATGTGTGCATGACCCTCCCCACCCATGTGTATGTGCGTGCAACCCACACGCGTGCCCCCGATGCATGTGCCCTGCCCCCCGCACATGCGTGGCAGAGACCTGAAGACCAGCTGGCTGGTGGGAGATGTGCGTGTGCATGCGTGGTGGAGCTGAGCTGGGGCGACAGCTCACGTGCCCAGAGAGGGCTCTGATTGCCACTTCTGGCACACGTGGCACAGGTTCGCCATCATGGTTCTAGGTTATGCAGCCCAAAGTTGCCTTTGCAGAAATCGTTTCATTTTTTTTTCCTGTTTCCACCTTTTATCAATGAAAAGATAGCACAGAGTGTGAGAATCCTATCTCACACAACCAGGAGGCGGATTTGTGTGTGCCAGGTGAGGTATTCATGGAAGAGGAGTGGTGGCTGCAGGAACTACCATTCCAATAACTCAAAGCAGGAATCAGGACAAGGATGTGACAGGATCTAATCTGGGTCAGTCACCGGAACCAGAGGTTTGGTTTTCCGAGCTTTTAGACTCGTGTTGGAGTCCATCCTTGGGGAACTTCTCTCTTACCAGAAGGATGAGACACACCATGCGTTTTGAGAGGGGATGTGAGATTTCCAGTTTTCTAATCTACAAACTGCAATGTTCCACTGCAACCTGTCTATTAAGCAGAAGCTGAACAGGATAAATGTCAATAAACCAAAACAATCAACAGAGAATTCAAATAAGAAATGGGCAACATCCCTTTTCATTGCTCCAGTCCTGCAAAGCTCAAGTGAATGAAGATTTGGTTAAATATCAAAGTAGTATTTGCAAGCCTCTCCCTGCTAGTATTCTTGCCATTGGATCGATCATAGAGTTGGGTTTTTTTCCTCTGGATTATGTTTAGTTCAGATTATACAGCAATTTGATATTGATAGTTACATTAAATCTTTTTTTTAATCCAATTTGTAAGTTGTTTAAAAGACCCATTTCATATAAAAGTATATATCGATTTTTTGTTAGTGTACGCAGGAGGTTAAGGCATTTGTGCAGACCAGAGCAAATAAAAGGACTACCGCTGTAGTTCCCTTTTGAAAATGTTGGCATGGCATTGAGCTCAGGTGCTCCTTTCACTTCTTGGCATCTTTCTGATGTGTTGGGACTACAATTCCCAGAATTCCAAGTCCAGCAGCAAAGCTGAAGTTGATTATCTGTTGCTGGCATTTGGTATTTAATAAACCAAAGTCAATGGCATCTCAGCTGCAGTAATCTAAAGCTAGCAAAAGTTACAAAAAGCGGGGTAGGCTTGTACACACGTATGACTGACTGATTGATTGTGCAAACAAAATAAATTACCTTCAGGGCAACTAAAGACATTTATCAAAGAATAAATTAACCGATTCTGCTTTGTGCTTGAAACTTTGCTAGCAACCACTTGTTTAGGAGCAACTTCACTTTGGAACTGCTGAGGCTTTTATCAATCATCATTCTGCAAGCTTTTGCATCAGTTCTCCCCTCTTCCAGATAATTTTTCATTGCTTTCAGTTTTGGATATCTCTTCAACTTACCCTTTCTATATTTGAGTCACCACTCATCCCTAGGCTATATGGCCAATTGGTAGGACCAGTGGTGGGATTCAATGTTGGGCTCCATTGCATTAAATCAAAGGCTCCCTGTATTCCATGAATAGCTCTGTGCACCAGCTAATATGTGTATTCTGTCACGCCTGGTTTGCATCGCATAATGCAATAAAACAGTTCCTTGGCTAAAAAAATAACCATCTGAAAATATGGGAAGAAGAAAACGAGAGGCCTGACTCCAGGGAAGAAGCCAAGAAATGCAGAAAGAGAATTGAGATGATGTCACCTGTCAAGGAAGATCGGGAGTCTCACTTAGCAACATAAATTTGGGGCTCACATGTGGTCGTACATCGAGGCCTTTTGCAATAAGCGAAGCTGCATTAAGTGGAGAAGGCAGAAGACGGGGAACAGAGCGAGGGGCCTGGGTGGTAAATCCTAATTGTTCTATCAGGAGGACGTGTTTTATTTTGTGGCTAAGGGGAAGGTTATGTTTAATTAAACCTGTTTGTTTTCTGTCGATAGGGCAGGATTTTAAATCAGTTTCCAGACCCTGTCGGCAAGCTCAAAGGAGGGGCTGGGAGATAAAACTTCCCTGCAGGAGCTAAAGCCACGACTGGTTGCAAAATTCAATTTTCAGCTGCAATTAAGAGCAGAGGAAAACCGTCTAAACTGGCCCCAAAATTGTGGGGCCAGCCCCGTTTCTCTCCAGAGCTTCTGATTTCCGAGCCCCGCATCTTGGAAAGGGAGAGTGCGTAACCCCAACGGTTTTCCCACGCAGAAAAGGTTGTAGGGATTTATGCTTGTTTCGTTAAGTTATCCTATTTTTCTTCCGCCCATCTCACTCCGCACGGATCTAAATTAAGCCTAGCAAGAGCGGCACTGAATAAAGCTACACACTTTTTGCAATAACACAGAATAAAATCTATTGTGCCTTTCTGGGGATAAGGTTGAAATTTCCCAGTGAGCTTAAATCCTGATATCTCCTGGTGGTCTCCCATCCGATCCTTAATTTGAGCCAGGAGCCAGCCTTGACATTCCCACCCTAGAAAAACTCAGTTTGGGCTGCAGGATATGAATCCTTTTGGTAATCTTAAAGTTGCATAAATCTTTCCACTCGCCTCTCCCCAAACAGGCAGATTAAGATTACAACTTCACAGAATTTCCTGCCAGGCATCCAATTTATACCAATTCCGTCCGAATTGGAGGGAAGTTGTCTGAAAGGCAAAAAGTATTTTTTTTTTCCCAAAAAATGGGTGAGGAGAATTTGAAAATGCAAAACAAAGCAACGCATCAACTGAAAAAGTGTCGCTACAAGATGGCTGCTCTTGAACATGGAGGCTCCACTCCCCTGTGGCTATGGATGGAGCGATTCCACAGCCTTTCGTGGCCCGTCTCGTCCTTTCTCACGGCATCTGTGCCACCGAACTGCCACCTACAAATCCTCCGCATTAATTCTGCTTTGCGCAAATGATGTTGTTTGGATTATACCTTCACCATTATTATTCTTTATATAAAGTTGTTCTCTCCAACTTTAATTTGTCAAAATGTGACGGTATCTCTAGAAGCACTTATTCTGAATTTGGTTAGAGGTGGCGTTTTCAGCACAGTTTGGGCCAGGGAGCTAAGAGAGAATGGGTGGAACTGTGGGGGGGATGCCAGGCACAGCCCCCCCCCCTCCCCAAACTCATTTCTGATTACAAGACACACCAACACACACACACACCGTTGTCTCTCCAGGAATTCATCTCGTTTCACAGCGTGAGCCGCATCCACGGGGCTTAATCAGAGTACGTCCCGTGCAGAATTGATTAAAAACCCTTCCCAAATTGGAAAGAAAAAGGAAAAGAAAAAAAAAAGGAGGGGGGGGGAATGAACCTGTAAATGCATTGTTTGTCTTAACTTTTCGCAGCCACTTAGGAATAGATCAGTTCGGAGGAAGTAGAGAGGGGACAGGGTGAAAAAATTAACTCACCTCTCCGCGGTGAGACTTACTGAAAAAGAAAGCGCTCGGCATAATTAGCAAAATATATGCAAC
>JANHFL010002424.1:156827-181419 GCA_032468155.1 Oxyrhabdium leporinum
GTTTTCCTCATCAAGACTATATCTCCTTTGCTGCTGACATACCAAAACCTGGATAGTTAACTCTAGATTCTAGAAAGTTGATTCTTAGAATTTCTAAATACAGGTAATCCTCATCTTACATTCATTTAGTGACATTCAAAGTTACAACATCACTGAAAAAGTGACTTATGACCATTTTTCATACTTATGACCATTGCAGCATCCCCATTGTTATTCTGATCAAAATTCAGACACTTGACTCATATTTATGACTTTTGCAGTGTCCTGGGTTCATGTGATCCCCTTTTTGAGACCTTATGAGAAGCAAAGTAAATGGGGAAGCCAGATTCACTTAACAACCATACTAGTATCTTAACAACTGGAGTGATTCACTTAACAACTGTGGCAAGAAAGGTTGAAAATGGGGTGAAACTCACTTAACAAATGTCTTACTTAGCAACATAAATTTTCGGCACAATTGTGGTCATAAGTTGAGGACTACCTATATAGCAGTTATGCTTAGTTTCTCATAGACAGTGATTCTCAGAAGATCATTTTTTTATGTAAAAAAACATAAAAAGATACCGATTTTTTCATGCAGTTTGAATATATTAAACAAATGCAAAAAAATCAGTTCAAGTACTTCACTCCCTTCCCTAAAAAGGTTGCTTTGTAATGATAAAAACAAAAAATAAAATGTAAAATCTTTCTTACCAACAATCATATGGTTGCAAACATCACAGAAAGTGGGTTTTTTGAAAATGTGTTCCTCAAAAATGTGAGTCTTGTCTTCTGGTTGGAGATGGGTTTTGGTTGGAGTGAAGTTTTGACTTTCCAAATTAGGGAGGTGCCCTGTTTTAGAGGTGATTTCTGATAGCAAATCTACTTGCAACTTCGTGCCACAATTTGTTTGTTGAAAAAAGTTGTCTGCACTTTTACTCCTCAAACTTTTGGTCTTGAAAGAAAGTGATTGTTTCAATTTCTGGAGCTGAAAAAAAATTAACAATAGCATTTTTTCCAAAAGTCAGAATTCAGAATAAATGGCATGTAACAATTATATGCAATTCCCATTGATGTTTAGTGTTCCGGCAATTTCAAATAACTAGAATTCTAAAACACCCAAGAGACCTTGAATAACAATCACAAATCCACAATAAAGCCAATCTTGCTTATTTATTTATATTTAAATATGAGCTTTCAGATGCCATAAAATGTTAATGCAAGCTGGGTAAAAGAAGTTAACGTCAATCAGAGAACTTTATATACTTTCAGAGCCTAATCTAACCAATATGCTATTTATACAATTGTATATCAGCATCTCATTTATCTTAGATCACATATTTGCCTTGTCTGATGGCACTAAGACATAGGCAAATCTGCCTGGCTTCAGGTTCTGCAGGACCTTCGCTAGTTAACCTCATTTGCTTCCACACTTAATTAATATGGAAAGAGCGCTGCCAACTTGTTCACAGGTAACACTGGAATAGTAACAAAAGCCCTCCTATAGTTCTAGCTGTGCTGAAATTCTGAGGGCACCAGGCTTCTCCCAGACTTGTTTGCTCTTGCATGGGCTTGCTGCCAGTTCAAATACTTGGCCTCAAAGTAGATGGGAGGGGGAGGAATAGTAGGGGAAATGGACCACAGAGATAGTAGAGCACTGTGCCTAGCAATGGCGAAGAGAGCACAAGAGGACGCTTCTTCTAATTTGTTCTGGGGCAAAAAAGGAAGCAGTAATACTGCTGGCAACGTAAAAGGGCATCAAACTTATTTAGTTTAAACCACCCACAGAGAAGTAGGCATTTGAAGCATTCCCATTTCAAACCCTTCAAATCCTTTTCTTCAGTCAAATCTGCAATGATCACCTACATATTTGCTACATTGAATTCAAACATACTCAATTAGTACATAGGCTTCAGGGGCTCATGAGCTAGACGTAGCCTTTGGATAGTGTGCTGAGGACTGCACTCCAAAATTGAATGAGACTAACACTCATTTAATTTAAATTAAGGTAAATAAATATAGTTGCTGCATTTACTTTTGTAGAAAGTTAGTAGCCACCCTTCTCCTAGAAGAATGAAATATTCTAGGAAATATTAAAAAGGAAGAATATTATACCTCCCTGGATGAGAAAAGGAGATACGTGCTCTTGGAAAGCAGCCCCCACCTTTGTTAATAGCCCCAGAAAGGTTGGGCCAGCTTATCTACAACACAAAAGACCTTCAGTTCCAGGGTGATAGGATTAGCCCTCACTGAAAATCCAAACCAGGACAAAGCCATTAAGCCATAAAAGGAATTGCCCAAAGCCCCTTCATTACATCACCTAGGAAGATTCAACCAAGCCTGGGACTCAAGACAACCTACAGAGTTACCCCTGCATGGCCCCATGGGAGTCTGACAACCAATCAGGATACATTTCTTGCCACAGGAACAGGAAGCAAGTTCAAAGCCCAACAGAGGTTATACATTTCTCTCCCTCTCTAGCCCATGTGCTCTTTTTTGCCCAGGATATCAAATCATGAGGTCCTGCTGTTCATCAATAAACCATCTTTCCAAACAGCCTCCATGTTTCCAGTGTCTTTCTCCCCACTTGGAAATGAACCCAGAAGGGTATTTCTTCCAAAACAACATATCCACTTAAAAATCAAAATAGACAACAATTATATCCAAGAGCTATTCTAATCATTTACTTACTGGAGACTTTTCATTTCAGGAGACAACTACTTATTTGCTAGAGGAAAATATTTGTAGCTCAGGGTTGAAATAAAGGAGTCCCAAATTACCTAGTTTGGATAATGAAACATCTGCAAGAAAACAACCTAGCTCAGAGAGCACCAAGGGCCCTCAACTATTTCTTCCTTTATTTATTGACCTTTATTTACTACTAAAGACAATAACAACAATTCAGAATACTGATAGTTCATCGGTGAGGGAATTTGATGATGATCTTGACATGCATTTATGACTGCTGAAATACTGTTAACATATTAATGATTCTGAAACCTGGCCACATTTCACCTTATCCACTTTTTGAAGTGCAAACCCCAACATGATTCACAAGGCAAATATGGCTGCAATGCAAAATAGATTGCTCATTCCAGTCTATCTGTACAGCAATAAGGCCATACAATTATTATTTTTTAAATAATGCCTTAGGAAGCAGATAATTTCTTTTTCTGAATTTTAACTATGATTCGCCAATGGCCTGTTTTATATAAAGTACAGTGGTTTAAATAAACCCTATAGTGAAAGCATTATACAGCTGGTAGAATTAATTCAATCATCAACTGACTGGGTAAAGTTTGGCAAAGCCATTCTATTTAACTATCAACTGCTGGCATTATTTGCAAGCAATCCTTATTTCCTGTGATATTTCAGAAAGTGAGAGGGTCATTAAATAATTCAGGTACCAAGCCTGATAATCAAATTATAAAAGCTGTCTCTTATATCATGACATTTGAACCCCGCTGGATACTTTCTGCTTATATCACTGACTAATGATAGCATCTGGTTTGTTGTAGAAGCGTAATAATGTAAGTATTATTGTTTCAGTGAACGTTTGCTTGGCCATACCATCTGATTTCCTTGTGAGCTCACTTCGTGAGCATCCCACTTCACGGCCAACAATGTAAAAAAAATGATGTATTTACAGCATAAATATTTTGAAGGACATTAGCATATAAATAAAAACAGATAATGGAGTAAAAAGGTGCAGATATTTCGGCGGCTAATATAATTTCCTCCAATGAAGTAAAGTTAGATATTGTGAATGCCTTACTAAAAATGGTGTTGTAAGGACTATAGGTGAAAGTAAGGTTTTATGTCTAATATGAATTTAAAATAGGTTACTCAACCATATGTTTTTGGAAACACATTTCTTAGCAATGCTTACTGAAAAATGGCATTCACTCCAGTTAATAATCCTCTTATTCATTTGATGTCCACACAATGGGACACAATATTGGCATTTCACATATCAGTTCTTGGAAAAACAGTGCATAAAAGCCTGGCCCATTTAAACAAGTAGAGCTTCCTTGCTCCACTCTCTTGATACGTTCATCTGGATTTTTAAACCAATGTGTTAGTGAATATTCTTACAAGATAAACTCAGTTTGAAACGAATCCTCTTCTAACATTTTAATATTTCTGAATGAGGGCCACTAAAACAAATCACCGTTTCTTCTTGGCACCAAACTGCTGACATGAGTGGCTCAAGAGATTTTGCTGCTTGGAGTGGTATAGCGAATTCCCCAAGCCCTATATATTAACTTACATAACATCCAAGACTAGTCAAACCACTTTGTCCCTGGAGAAATTAAATCTCTACCTTCTTGATATCAGAATACAATCATAATAAAACAATTTGATGATCCAAAATACGATCTTAGAAAGATCTGAAGCTGGAGCTTTTCATATTATGCCATACTGGTGATAAGCTTATATGGTGAAAATGAGGATTAAGGGGTATGAATTGTTTGCCTTTTTCTCACTCTGTGCATTTATTCAACACCCATTGCCTGCAACTTTCCCATGTGGGCATGGTGGAAATATTCTCATTCACCCGTTCCACTTTCTGCATGAACCTCTCTGTTTTCTTTCTGATGGAGTTTCTGAAAACTGCTATGGGAAATGTGGAAGGAGAATCCAAGTAAGGATTTTCATCTCCCAAACTGGACTCTTTCTCTGACTTTGGAAGAGGAAAACTCACAAATTCCATGTCTCTTGGCTGTTCCAGGAGTCATAGAACTGTAGCTTAAATAGTACTATAAACAATACTTTGTCCTATTATGGCGTTCGAGGTTAAGTAGCTGAAAAGGCTAACCCACATGCCTAGATGTAGGGATGCTACGGATTGTTTCTAAATGTTGACTTCTGAAGGAAGGAAGCACAGCCATGAGAAGCAACAGTTTATGCAACAACTCATGACCATTTCCCATGCTCTTTTTTTCAGTTCAGTATTGCAAGTATGCACTGATATCAGCATAAGACAATGCATGATTAAAGATAAGCCTTTTGCATCCTTTGCAACAGGATGATTTTGTTGACAGCATTACCTAGGGGGGGAAAAGAGTTTATTTTTTAAAAATTGAGTTTTTAGGGAATTGGAAACCACACTGGAAAATATGTGCATATATTTAGTAGCCCTTATTGATATTTTAAACTTATGCTCGTAGTTGAAGATGAAGGCTATCACTTACAGGGCTGTTGGGTATGAAGATCATAACATCCAGAGATACGATTACTTACTCTTACTGCTATTCTATAGAACTGCTGAAAATCGCCATCCAAGGATGCTGTTTACTTCAGGAGAAAAACAAAACAAAACATCCTTGGCCTCAAGAAGACTTTTTTGCACTTTTGAAAAATTGTAAAGATCCAGAAGAATAAAACCTTGTGGTTACTTATCCAATTTGTAATCTTCAAGTCTGACAGATCTGTACAAGTTCTTCAGAGAAGGTCAATTTGGCAAGTCTTGGATTTCCCTTTCTATGAAGGACACATGATGAGGTCCTCTTCCTCATTTCCTTTACAGTATCTGTAATTAGGATCCTGGATATGATCTATATGGATGCAGATTGCACTTTCATGACCCCGAGTTCTTAAGTTCTTTTGCCTTCCAATACATTTCCCATAATCAAGACATTTTACCTAGAATGAGTCTAAGTAGGAGCTAGATGTTGTTGATCAGGATTTTGATATTTCCTGATAATTGGTCAAAAGGTTCTTATCTTGAGATGGCAGAATTAAAGTTCAGGCCTTAGCTATCCTTTAAAGTTGTGGAAAGTTCCATGAGAAACCACAAGCCTCTGGGTTAGACATGAGATCCAAATAGCAATAGCAATAGCACTTAGACTTATATACCGCTTCACAGTGCTTTACAGCCCTCTCTAAGCGATTTTACAGAGTCAGCATCTTGCCCCCAACGATCTGGGTCCTCATTTTACCCACCTCGGAAGGATGGAAGGCCGAGTCAACCTTGAGCCTGGTGAGATTTGGACTGCCAAATTGCAGGCAGCTGGAAGTCAGCAGAAGTAGCCAGCATTACTGCACTCTGACCACTGCGCCACAGAAGGCATACATGAGTATTTTTATAACTTCTATACCTTATCTTCTGTGTGATGGCTTCCTCTTATATAACCAAGTAAAAATGAGAAATCTATGTATACTTGTTTCAAACTGCATTCAAGATTCTTCCAATCTTATGGGAGGACTCGCCTTTGTTCAGCTGAATAAACATGTTCATTTATCAAGAGAGATCTGGACTCCGTCTCTCTGTACGCACCAAGCCACACCTGATTCCTGCTTAACAATGTAGTCTAGCACAGGGCAGGAGGATTCCAAGTAGCTGAGGTCCACATTCTGGGTAAGAAGAACTACCCTATTTTATATTCTTGCCATCCCATCACTCAGCTGGAAAAGCCACTTGACGTTCTACCAAGGCTGACTTTTCTTCAGTCATCTGGTTGATAACATTCCATTCGCACCACCTTTGCCAAGAGATGTTTAATGAACTTTGAAAAAAGAGAAGAAAATAGAAAAGGTTCTATTATCAACAAATAGTAGCTGGCAAGAACTAAATAGGATTATGAAGATTATCCTTCTTTAACAATGCCTTAAATTTTTATCTCCTTATCTTTTCCTCATTGCTTTCTCTCTCAAGACATTATGGTTTATTGTGTCTCTGCAAGCTACCTTGGATGTGATTTACACACTGAACGGCCTGGCTTTCAGAGCAAGTTAATGATATAATATCCCCATTTATATTCAGAGCAGTCAACACTTTCTAGCTCTCGGAATAATAAAACCACCTGCATTTAATATACATGGAAAAATGGGAAGGCAAATAGCAGATATGGCACAATCAGATAAGTGTAATCAGATAAAATATCACAATATTATAGCAGATCAGCAGCTGGTAATGACTTGAATTTTAAAAGACTGACAAACAGCATGGCCCAAAGCAATCAGGCATACCTCATTCGGAGCTACTTATCCCAGATATGATTGCTCTTCTCATATGTTTCTGGCAGATTAAACATTCAGGCTTTCTTAGTTTAACACTTTTAGTGCTGGGTGTCTGGCAGAAAAACACTCGCTGTTCCCCCTCTTCTCCCCAAACAATAAGACCCAAAGAATGGGGGAACAAGGATTCCCTTCCATTGTGACTGCTCACTGAGCCGTCACATTCCCAGTATTTCTTTTTTTTATACCTGCAGAGGGATTGGTGTTATCTTTGCATTCCCCACAGTGTGTTCTTATTTTGCTTCAGCTTTTTGGGTCAAAGATGAAGAAACATAGTCTGACTGAACCGATGCCTCCTGTAGCCAGCAGTATGAGCATCTAGGAAGTGTGCAAGATTGACATAGGACCCACCGTTAGGAGCCCTTCCTTTGGTGAACTAGCATTTCTGCTTGGAAGAATGATCGAATTCATACAACAGCAGCGATTCGAAATTGTTGAGAAGAACACAGATGTGAGAGCAGTGAGATGTTACTTCTTGCAGGGCGTGTGTTTGTGTGATATATTGGTTTCCACATAGGAAGCAGGAGTCATTCCAAGTACGCTTCAGTGTTTAAAATTACCATATGAATTGATTAGGGCTAATGTATTTGGCTGTGAAAATCACAAGATGGTAGCAAAGAGAGAATTGTCATCCTTAAGCTCTCTCCTAAGAGTTGTGCCCAGAATTGTCTTTTAAGATAGGCGGCCATACAAATCTTTTCAATGAAAATAATTGCTAGTAAGGTGTTCTCTGTCCAGTGACTAGAGAGTTGGTTTGTGGTGAGCTAGGCCGCAAACAAATTTTAATAATAAATAAATAGCAAAATGCAGAAATAATACTGATCCTATGCCTGGAATCATTCTTGGTGAGTCGCAGGCAAGGAAGTCGTTAGTTCTTATCTTGATAGGAAAAAAGACTGGCACTGAATTAAAAAAGAAAAAAAAATATGTGCAACTAAAACGAGCATTGGATATTTCACGGTTTGATAGCATTGAAATCCTGTGAGACTGTACTTATTTGGGGAAACTTGTCCCTGATAAATATCAGATCCATTAGAGATTTAACGCATTTACAACGTGGGCTGTCAGGTTATTTCTCACAGGAAGTAAAATAAGGGAGAATGTCATTTACAGAGGCAAATGTATGTACCTGAATCGACTTAATTAATGCGAAATCGGTCTAGAGAAGAATGAGAGGGCTTCTAGAGGTGCAGTTAAGGAGCTAAACTCATAAAAATGATCAGATGAAGCTTGTTTACAGAAATATAATATTGAATGTTGGGCTTAAGCTTTCGTGAGCTACGGCATGCACCTGATGAAGTCAGCCATAATTCACAAAAGTCTAGGCCTTATAATAAAATGTTTCAGTGTGAAAACATGCCACAGACTCCTTCTGATTTTTGGCTGCTATAGATAGGTCAACACAGCTCTCCTGCAGTGTTGTGCTTGTAATACCTACATGTTAGGTATTAAAATTAAGCGACTGGCTAACAAGTATAGGGTTAATATATCCAGGCTGCAGGTATCCATATGACCACTGTCAGCAGACATATCGAAGATTAACTTCTTATTCTCATCTAATAGTTATCTAGATTTCTGCAGCCCAGATTTGGTAACCCTAGTAAAAGCTTCTTTAATTACCTGGGGAGCGGGGAATGTCAGCAATAAAATCTCGCAAAGCATCTCTGGAGTATGTGTGTTTTGGCTGCAAAAAAAACATGTTCCTGAGATCATTCAAAAAAAGATATAAGTTGCTGCTGTAACTTCCATCTTCATCTTTATTTTATTTTTCTGTTTAGTCTTTTTAACATTGATAAATGCAACTGGTGTGCATATAAATTAATGGAGTATGATGCTTCTGTGTGTAGCTACTTGCTTGATTTGTCTCAGGAGGAACTGTGTGGAGGCAAATAAAAAAGATACATTATATAACTTTTTAAATCTTAAATCCCACCAATCACTTTATGAAAGACTTTGGGTATCATCAAGAGAGAAGCAAAGCATTCACTCTTTCCAAAGATAGATAGATAGATAGAGATGGAAAGATAGAGATGGAAAGATAGATAGATAGAGATGGAAACATTGAGATGGAAAGATAGATAGATAGAAAAATAGATAAAGATAGAAAGATAGACAGAGATAGAGAGGGATAGAGATAGGGATGGACAGTTATTAAGCGAACTGATTTTGCCCAATGGTCATTTCTTGCCAGAAACTGGAAGTAAATACCTGTTTCTGGAAAAAACTATCACAAATTTTTGGTGACGGGATTGCAAGATGCTGCCAATGGTCGTAAATGTGGGCTGGTTGACAGCTGCCGAAATGTGATCACATGACCATGAAAGGGGCGGCTGTCAGAATTCAAAATTTGAGTCATAAGTAGCTCTGGGGAGATATTTCGAACAGTCACTAAACAACCAGTTGTAAGTCAAGGACTACTTGTACAATGGATTGTGCAGTCTTTCCACATTTGATTTTATACACCCTTCACTGGCCCAATATGAAATATTTTTACCTGACCCGTTGTTTGAAGCTTGCTAGATAGATGATAGATAGAGATGGATAGACAGATAGATTTCCTAAATCTAATTAAAATGCGTCTAAATAATGAGTGAGCTCTAACGGGAGATGATGTAATGCTGGCCATTGTCAGAGCAGTCTTCCCCGAAGCTGAAACCAAAAGTGCAATAAAGTAATGAATGAAAGAAAGCTCATTGATACAAAAAGATTACTTTTCTTTTTGCTTCTAATTCAAAACTGTTCAGCTGCCACTCCAGTCCCAGATATTAGGATTTCTGCTTATTTGAAATGGGTGGTTCTGATTGTCTTCTCTGCTTCCCTCTTCTTTTTGTGGGCTCTCTGTCCCAATTTGTGGAGTGAATGCCATTATTCTTAGACTACTGCAGATCACAAGTCATACATGTAGCACTGGTTGAAATAATCTACCTCTCAGGTTCAGCCCAAGCATAACATAAAACAATCCAGTCAAAGCTGAGTTCTTTATTTGCTTGCACACAGTAGACAGACTCTTGCCAGGCTAAATTCTTACTACTCTCACCCTAATGGATATACCCAGGAAATTCTAGGCAGTAGCTATCCTAACTCTCTTCCTGTCTCCTATTCAGCTCTGGGCTGTGTTTTCTCTTGTATTATCCTCCCTCCTTGGAATGTGCTCCTTCCTTCCTGGGAAACTACTGCATAAATATAGTCCATCACACTACCTCACCCTCTGTAGGCATCATTCTTCACATCACCCTAAATTTCAGGAAAACTGTGCTCTAAAAACTATCAACACAACCCTCCAAATTACAATGGTATTTGAATTACCAGTTGTAATAAAGGAATGTAAAGATGGGAGAATTAGCTGAGTTCATTTTTTTAGGATAAAGGTTTTTTAAAAATTTGCATTTTTAGTCAATATACAAAACAATGTTTAATTTTTAGGCACATGCAGTTTGTCAAAGTTTTTCAGTAAAAATATAAGCTCCTGAAAACAAAACACAACTGCAGAAATGCATACACACACACACACACACACACACACAAATCAGTACTGGAGATACATTTTCAGAAAGTATCGCCATTGTGAACAAAAATGCACAATATGGTTGCAGAAATGCATATCAAAATACTTAAACTTTTACTGGAAATTTTAGAAAAAAGTCAAGTCTGACAAAGTGAATTTGACAGAATCACAAAAATGAAACAAACAAACAAACAAAAAAACTCCAAGAAGTTTTGCTTAGTTCTACTATGCACACTCATTCACTCCCTCCCAATTTCTATCCTTAACCATGATACCAAACTGGCTCTCTATTTTACCATAGTGTGGGAATAAAAGTAATACATTATAATCTAAATAAAACTTTTCTGTTTTAGATCAGTTCTCAATGGGAATCTTAAGTGTGTAGAGTTTAATCTGTTGAGAACCTGTGCTGTGTTAGTAAATATGAACTCCATTGTAGGGCTGTTGTAAGTCACTGTCTCCCAGCCACAGCTCACGACCCTTTCTAGCCAGAAGTATGGTGAATAACAAATGGCATCCCTTTTGAAATTTTCATTAGCAGAATTGTTTTAAAAAAATATTTTATATCGTCTATATTTATAAGAACTGAATTAGGGCAGAAACTCTTTCCATTACTGCTGTAATAGGGATGTTGGGATCCTATGAAGGCTACATTTAAATTTGTATTTCACATTGATTTGCACTGATAGAGCGCCATTCTGTCTTTAGGAATGTTTAAAAACAGTTGCCCATTGTAAATCAAGAAACAGTCTAGACCACTGAATCTCAACTCCCAGAATTCCCCACCCAGCATATACTGTAATTCTGGAAGTTGAAATCCATATATTTTAATGTTCCTGTGGATGAGAAACACTGATCTAGGCAATGAGGTCATTCTCTCTGCAATTTTTTTATGTCCATGTGCCTTTTCCATCATCCTTGTTTTGTAGCTGTTATCTTTCATACCATGTCAGTTCTACGTAATACACTCTGTATGCATGCATGCTTGTATGCGCATGTGTGTATGTGTGTTTTAGGGCTCCCTTCCATAACACATTTTCTAATAAAATGTTGTACTCTTGGAATGCTGAGTGCTCTTGTTCTATGGCTGTGAAAGCATTCTCGCATTTACCTGGGGATTATAAACAGAAGCCGTGAGGAGCTGTCTCATTTATTTACCCATTGTGACTTTTCTTAAAACGTGTTTGCCAATTTACAGAGGTCTGCATTTGTCTTCCTTGCTGGCCTTTTTGCAGGAACCTGCATGGATGTGAACTTTTCATGAGCCAAGCAGGTGACCAATGGAGGGGAATGATGCCTGCTCCCATTCTCATCCTCATTTCATGTTGTGTTTGGTTTTACAGTGATTAAAAGAAAATAACAGAGCTTTATAAGAAGGAAAGCAGCTCCCTGCATATTTCAAAAAAGACTAGCAACAGGAGGCATCTTAATCTTCCTATGGAGGAACTGCTTTTGTAAGATTGGGAGGCAAAACCAAGGACCTCTTGTTGATCTGCACCATTTTGGTGACAGAACTACATATGCAATAATTTGTTACTGTGGTACTGCTGAACCACAAATTAATCAGTTGCCCAACAGCCTATGATCACATGAGACCTGGATAAGCTGCATCTGTCCAGCAGAAATCCATCTCTGATGTTGCAGTAGATATTCTCTTTGCAATGGCTCAATGGTTAAAGATGCTGAGCTCGTCAGTTGGAAAGCTGACAGCCTGGGTTTGAGACCCGAGCACTGCACAACAGGTGAGCTCCTGTTCCTGCCTCATCTCCTGTTCACCTAGCAGTTCAAAAGCTTGCAAATTGTGAGTAGATTAATAGGTATCACTTCGGCGGGAAGATAACAGTGTTCCTGTTCTGATCCAGCTCCCCAAACATGACAAGCCCTCTGTAATTGAAGCAATGATTCCTTTATTAGGAATGCCAGCAGCCCCGGCATAAAGTTTCTCTCTTACAGCAGGTTAACAAGTCTGTCTGGCAGGGAGATTAACAGTTGTCTGCCACATCTATTCATCTCCGCCCCTTGCCTTTTATCCCCAGAGTTAGGGTGGAGCTTTGCTAGCAGCGGTGGCTCTTCTGTCCCACGGATTGGCTCACAGATTTCTACTGCTCTCTTCTCCTCTACCTTCTGCACATCTGCATATCAGGCACTGGACTCAGCTCTTCCTTCTCTTCCTCATCAGCCACTTCCACACCTGGGGGCTCTTGACTCTCCATCTGAGGGCTGATAGACGGCCCAGCTGACAGCTCCATTCCCTCTTCTCTCTCAGAGCTCTCAGGTTGCCTTGATGCTGACCCTGACTCCCATGCCTTTTCCTCATCTGATTTGGCTGCTGGAGGGGCCGGCGGCCAACAGGCCACAACAGTTCCATGCGCCTTTGCCATATAGCCATAATGGCCACACGACCACAGAAAATATCTTTAGACAATGCTGGTTCCCTCAGCCAAGAAACAGAGATGAGCACTGTGCCCTAGAGTTGGACATGACTGGACAGGAAAATATTTACCTTTATTCTCTGTGCTTGGAATATATGCTGGGGCTGTACATGCTTTCAAATGATCCAGATGTGCTTTAGATCTCATATGAGTGCAAGCACAAGACCTCTCTGTTGTTTATTAAAGCAGTCATCTTTGTTCAAGCTTCTGCTGAAAGCCAAGAAAAGGTGCAGCTGCTTTAAGATACAGAGGCTGTGTCACTCCAAAAACATCCTCTTTCTCCCCTTAGACAGGCTGCTTTAATGATCAGGAAGAAGGTGCTGTGCTTATGTGAGTTCCAAGCCCAGGTTCCAAATCATTTTTGACATCTGCATAACATTTGCATTTGCTAAGGCATCTGCTTTTACTAAGAAGCCATTTTAATTGCTGTTTGCGTATGCATTATGACCTCTCAGGTAGTAGCTATCAGAAAAATGAATCAATTTTCTCACATTTTAGTTCTAGGAATTATATTAAAGCAATATCTTTTACATTCCTAGGGCTAAAATGTGAAGGGCTCTGGATTTTCTATTGGGGCAGGTAAGCAGGATCATTAAAGACACAAACTTCCTTGCAACAAGCAAAATCTGCAAAATGTAATTACTAATAACAGATAATCTTTAATTTGGAGGAGATTATTTCATGCTTGGGGAATTTATTCATTTGACTATATCAAATCTTGAATGGTCTTTATCTGTGTTTTATTAATTAGGTTAATATATTGTATAACATTCAGAAACATTTCTAAATATTATACAGTATATTCCCTATTTTTTTGCAGCAACTTATTTGTTTATGTTAACAGAACATTTTATAGCAGTGCACACCAATTTTATTTTTAGGTGTTGGTGGCCTGTGAACTATATATATATATTCTCCACTCTGAGAATTATTTTTTCAGATTGATCAGTTGGGCATTCCTTTTATTTCATATTTTCAATAATGGGTATCTGCCTGCAGATCCAAATAAATGCCCTTGAAACCATTGCAGATGTCAATGTTTTATAGGAGATGACCAGACTGAGCCTGAGGGCGGGGTCAAATGCATCATCAGTTTGGAGTCTCTATGTCCCTGTAAAAGACCTAAGTCCAGCCCCCACTTGAAATCCTTTGGCTGTTATCTGGCACCAATTTGCCTTGACTGTTAGTAGATCAGATTCTTCTGAATAGGTTGCATGGAATAAAATGTGTGTCTTTTGAACTCTATCCTGACTCCTGATTCCTTGCGCCTGGCATGTTTACATCGTCAGTCTCTGTGTGTCCTACATTTGTCTCTGTAATTGCTTATGAAAATTATTATGAAATCTGAAAAAGAAAAGTCCATATAAAGGATCCTCATTTGGGGGCCAGGTTGGGAATTCTGGGAGTTATACAGGTAGTCTTTGACTTACAACAATTCACTTAGTGACCGCTCAAAGTTACAATGGGACTGAAAAAAAAGCATCTTATGACCATTTTTCACTCTTGTGACCATTGCAGCATCTCCATGGTCACGTGATTTACATTCAAATGCTTGACAACTGACTCACATTTATGATGGTTGTAGTGTCCCGGAGTCATGTGATCATCTTTTGCGACCTTCTGACAAGCAAAGTCGATGGGGAAGCCAGATTCACTTAACAACCATGTTACTAATTGAACAACGGCAGTGATTCACTTAACAAATGTGGCAAGAAAAGTCATAAAATGGTACAAAACTCATTTCACAAATTTCTCACTTAGCAACATAAATTGTGGTCATAAATTGAGGATTATCTGTAGTAGGCAGCACTTAATCTGGAAGGGCTGCTCTGAACATTCATCCTTTTTTTTTTTGCTGAAGTATCCGGCAGGTTCTTCACATATCTTAACCGGGTAATTTCTTTCGCAGATTACAGTACATGAGGGAGGATAAAGAAAAAATTGAGATGATGACATCTGTGATTTTTAGTGTTCGTCTTCACTACAGACGTATAACATTTTTTAGCACCACCTACCCATCATTAAGGCAATATAACTCCTGTCTCTATTACTCTTATATCAGCACAATGATTGGAGGCCACCAGACATATAAATCAATGATGAAAACAAAATATCTTAGTGAAGAATTGAAGGAACGTATCCGGGGATCATTCTTCTGAAAGGTTCAAAAATTCCTTTTTTTAAAAAAAAATTAAAGCCAAGATCAACAAAAAGAATTTTAACAAAATAATTTGACCAACTCCCTGCTGGATTAATGCCTGATGCTTATCCGTAGGGGGAGAAAAACCCAGAAGTTGGTAATACAAGTGGCAGTTTGGACAAAGAAGAAGTCCAAGTCACACATGTGAAAGGTCTCTAATGAGGCCTGGAACAGCTGATTCACAGCTCTACAACCAATAGCTAGCTAAAGTAAGCGATTTAACTAGCTGAAGTAGCTAAGGCCTGGCCGAGCTGCTATGTGACCTACAGAATGTAGTTGGATCCAAAACTCTCTAGATTTTGGCTGATTTGTTAAAGTAAAGCCAGGCTTTCTCAGATTAGATAAGTGTTTTATTAATTAATTAAACAATGAATTGTTTATCCTGATTGATGATTCCTATTATATTGGCGGCTGCTGCTAATGAGTGATTATTAATTTGAACCTGACCATGGTTTTGAAGTGCTGAATTGAAATAAGATCACTGCTATACGCAGCTTTAATCTAATTTTATCTGAAATTTCTCAGTTCTATACAGCTTGCACAACTTTTTCTATCTTCTTTTTTCTTCCTTTTCTCCTTTTTCATGGTTTCACTTTTAAATATCTGTTAACACTTAACATGAAAGGAAAGAGTGCTTTAGGAATTACTGCTTAGATTTGACAGATTGGAAATTATGAAACCTTATGACTGAAATCAAGCAAAGGCATTACAGAAAGAAATCTGGTTCTTGCAGTTCACACAAGTGAGTGCCTTTTAATAAAACTTTTGCTACAGCCTCTTACTATGATATATCTTCCTTATCTAAAGCCTGTTTATGTTAATGTGCTGTGCAGATTATTCTGCAATCTTAATATAGAGGTGGAAATATAGACCCAGTGTTTCTCAAACTTGGCAACTTGAAGACATATTGATTTCAATTCCCAGAATTCCCTAGCCAGCATGCTGATTGCCAAACCAGCATGCTGATTGCCAAGTTTAAGAAACACTGACGAGATGAATGACTCCAAGGGTTAATCAACCATTTGTGTTTTGTGTGTCAGGGGAAGAGTAAGAGATCCAAGTCAGTCATTTAAACGGAATCCCAAGTGTCATAATACGGCCAATATTACCAATAAAAGAAAATATCTGTAGCTCAGGGTTGACATGAAGATTCCTAGGTACTCTCTGAGCTTGCTTGTTTTCTTGCAGATGTTTCATTACCCAAACTAGGCAACATCATCAGTATTAGCACTGATGGGATAATAAAATGTCTGCAAGAAAACAAGCAAGCTCAGAGAGCACCAAGAATCCCTCAATGCCAACATTATTAGACCTTTTTGGGGAGGGAAAGAAGGAGGGAGGGAAGGACGGACGGATGGACGGAGAGAGAAACAGATGCATCCCAGTTTTGTTTCTGCTTTGATTTTGTATTGATATCAAGCAGATTTTTTACCCCTATAAAAAGAGCCCCATTTCTGCCATTGTGTTTTTCTCCACAGGCCTCTATGTTCTTCCCCTTCTTGATAAGTGCAGGAGATTGGTGAGCAAATTTATTAGGCATGCGTTATGCCCATGGAAATACTGTAAAGAGCTATGGAGCACAGTTATTAGAATGCAATATTTCAGGCTAACTCTGCCGACTGCCAGCAGTTTTATCCTGACTGGTTCAAGGTTGATTCAGCCTTCCATCCTTCCGAGGTCGGACCCAGATTGTTGGGGGCAATATGCTGACTGTAAACCACTTAGAGAAGACTGTAAAGTCATACCTTCCTTGTGACTTTCCTTTGTCTGCTACACTCCTCATCTTTTCTACCTGTAGCATTTGGCTCAAGATTGTAGCAGATGGCTTGCACACATGATAAGCTCCAACTATGATATATCTGCGAACTGCACCCATTGGTATCATACTGAAAGATACTTTAAAAAAAATAATGAATAAATGACACTTAACAAAGAAAGCAAACACAGGTTGAGAAAGGTATGGGGATGCCAAGAGTCAGAGTATCACACCTGGTTTCCCCAGAGCTGCTGTAGGCAAATTTTGAATTGGCAAGGCTTCTGCAAATTGACTTTTTGCTACAGCTGTGTATTTGTGGCATTTAAGCGTTGTTTTCTGGTACATTTTCATAGACCCATGAGGAAAATAATGGGGGCGGAGAGAAAGGGATTGCAGGAGGACTGATGGCTTCTTGAAATGAAGCAGCACCTCTCAATTTAAATTTTGAAAGACCAATTCAAAAAAGTTGGCCTGCCATTGTAGTTGTGACCCCACTCGAAGCCTGAGAAAAGCTCTCATCTGACTGTGTGAGTTTTACTAGTCTGCAAATGTGTATTTTGTGGACTTGGTAGCTTACCAGACAAATGGGGTGATAAAATTTTACTTTCAGTTGTCTTTCTTTATACCTCTTGAAATTGCAATCAAAGAGTTATAAAAATTGATAAAGTGATGTGCTTTGTTGAAGCAGGAAACAATGCAATCTGTGGTAGGTAACAAGTAGTGTGAAGTGTGTGTGTCAAGACACCTAAGAAACCAACATGTATATGACCCTGTAATCACAATAGGGACTGATAGTCTATATACTACAAAATCACTTTGTGTTTATCTGTTTGTCTATATGTACCATCAAGCTAACCCAGACTAATATCACAACCCTAAATCTACTCATTTAAAGCATGCATAAAAAATCTGGGGCACATTATTCTAAACGAACTAAAATTTCCAGGGTGTTCAGATGAGTTTTATTCACAAAGTTATGGCCATTGCAGTGTCTCAGTGGTCATGTGAAAATGATTTCTGACACCCTTGCCAGCTTCCCACAAGCAAAGTCAATGGGGAAGCATGCAGGAAGTCGAAAATCATGGTCATGTGGCCGTGGGAGGGATATTCCTCAAGTTAAATATATTTCTTCCTTAATAAACTGATGTTTTCTTTAATTTTCAAAGCAAACAGATAGCAGAGAAATTTAATGTTCATTTTTGTCACATAAGACTACCTTTCTCTCATGGGTCAGGGTTGTCTAGTTTGTCATAACAGTTGGATTAAGAGGGCATGCTCAATGAAAATTATGGTCACACTGGCTAGGGACAATGGATGCTATCCCAAAGACCTGAGAAAGAAGAAATCATGCAATTCTTGGTGCAGCTAGCGGGTAATCCAAAGAAATACAAGAATGCAGCTTGGATCCAGAAAGTAGAGCCAGCAGAAACATCAGAAGTTTTGTGGAAAGACCAATGGCACAGTGGAAGGCACAGTTGCTAGTCAACAGTTACAAACAGAGAGGTTAACAACAAGAGAAGAGTCTTTCAAGGAGACTCTTACACTACAGTTTGTCATTACATCAGTTCATATTCAGAGTCTTCGGAATGGGGCGGTATATAAATGTGAAAATAAATAAATAAATATTGAACTAATCAGACCATGGCTATCAAACATCAAAAAAAATATCTGTCAGGTCATCCCATCTCCTTTACATGGACAATCTGAACCTGCATGGAAAAACATCTGAAATAGAATAGTTGCTAAACACTGTTTGAAAACACAGTCAAGATATTTCAATGGAGTTTGGCCTGGACAAATGTGCCACTCTTATCATCAACAGGAGGGGGAAATAGTGAAAACTGAAGTAATCAAGAGATCTTATAGAAATAACATAAAGAATCTGGATGAAGAAGATCCCTACAAATATCTGGGCATCCTTCAGGCTGACAGGATCAAGCACTACTACTGAAGTGAATAATAAGGTCAGTAGTGAATACATCAGAAAAGCAAAGTCCAGATTCAGTGGCAGAAATACCATCAAGGGGATTAACACCTGGGCGATTCCAGTCATTAGATATATAGCTGGAATAGTGGACCGAACTCAAGCTGAAGTAGAAGCCCTGGATAGGAAGACTAGAAAAATACTGACAATGAATCATACTCTTCATCCACGCGGAGATGTTGACAGACATTATTTACCAAGGAGGATCAGTAGCCATGGAATGTTGCAAGTATACCAGACAGTTGAAGAAAAATGGACATTGGAAGAATATCTGAAGGACAGTGAAGAAGATGCAGTGAAACTAATAAACCATGAAGGTTTACTGAATACCAAAGAGAACAAACTGGCCTACAAAAAAGATCAAATGAAAAATAGAAAAAAAGACATGGCAAGGCAATTACGTGGCTGGTACATAAAATTGAATTAAATAGTAGGTCACGTAGATAACAAGACCTGACAATGGCTAAAAGCAGGAAATTTGAAGATGGAGGGTAATTCTGGCTGCACAAGACCAAGCCCTGAGAACAAATACAGGTAGTCCTTGAGTTACGATCACAACTGAGCCCAAAATTTCTGTTGTTCAGTGAGTTTTGCCCCATTTTACGACCTTTTCTACCACTGTTATTATGGCGTTAATAAGTTAGTAACCCGGTTGTCAAGTGAATCTGGTTTCCCCATTGACTTTGCTTGTCAGAAGGCCACAAAAGGGGATTGCATGATCTTGGGACACAGCAATGGTCATAACTATGAACCAGTTGCCAAATATTTGAATTCTGATCACACGATCATGGGGATGCTGCAACAGTCATAACTGTGAAAAACGGTCATAAGACACACTTTTCAATGCCCTTGAAACTTTGAATGGTCATTAAATGAACTGTTGTAAGTTGAGGACTACCTGTACATACAAAGCCACAATAAAGGTTTATAGGAATATCTTCGAGAAATGCCATTTACCCGCAAGCAAGGACTGGTGGGATCACAATATAAACAAAGTAATAGAAAATAAAGAAGCTAAAGCACTTTTGGACTTTAGAATTCAAACAGAAAATCACCTGCCCCAGATTTAACCATTGTGGATAAAAAAAAAAGACAAAAAAATCTGGATAGTGGATATTGCAGTACTTGGACACAGTAGAAGAGAAAAGAAAAGAAAAACTAGAGAAAGTCATAAAATATAAAGACCTGCAAATAGAAGTACAATGACTATAGCAAAAGAAAGTATTGTAATAATTGTCTTGGGTGAAATTCCGAACTGTCTGGAGAACCACTTGAACACCGTCGGTATTGACAATATCACCACTGGTCAATTACCAAAGGTAACTTTGGTTGGACCAGCTTACATCCACCAATGGTACCTTTAACACCTTCAAGCGACATCTGCCTATAGTAACCCAGGTCCTTGGGAAAGACTTGATAGGTGGACAAAAATGCTAAGTCCAGTCTAAACATCTGGCTGACTGTGCACTCAACCATAATAACGTGGCTTACATGGGGACTTGATTTTAAAAGTGAAAATGCAGATTTTTCTCTCACTCCAACATTAGCCCCTTTCTGTTTTTCAATAGACCAGAAATGAAACATATTCTGAATTATTGCTTTGAAAGAATGCCATCTTTCTTTATTATTTGAAAGGAGCCTCTCTCTCTCTTTTTGTTTAAACAGATAAGATCTCTCACAGCCTGAATATTTCAGCTGCCAAATGAAATATCAGAATGGAGGAATTTGATATCTGAATGTCACTGGGGTAATATTTCCATTTCAAAGGGGGGAAAAAAGTACGAGTTATTTTCTTTACCCAGAGACTTCAGTTAAGAAGACCAGATGGAGAAAGGGACAAAACAAATACCATTTTGTCGATTCGGTTGATGGAGTAGGAGGTATCTTGGTTTCACTGAAGTCTGGAGTACCTTCTTCATGGCCTCCCACATGGTCTGTTTTTGCTTCACAAGAGCTAAAGAACAAGGCCACTGAGAAACTTGTTATCAGCAATGAAAGTGAGATGAGTTATGCACCTCAAAGAAAACTACAAAAAGAAAGAAACTTGTACTACCTTAGAAGTTAACAAACTTATCTTTACAGAAGCTTTCATAGCTCATGCACCACAAGTAAGGATCCCACGCAATACAATTCTGAAAAAAAGAACACCAACTAATTAGATTTCTAGCTGGCTAGAGGAGAGAACAATGCAGCTCAGATATATGGAAGATAACAGGGGGGGGGGGAATGTAATCTTATTATGACCCGTGTTCTATCCTCCAACTATTTTAATAATTTTGAAGGGAAAAAATTGGGAGAAAAAATTCAGAAGAACTCCGTTCAATTAGCAGAAACTACCCTGGCATTTCACAGGCATTCTGCTTTGATTGATAAAATGTTGAAATGTCTCACGTACTGGAAAATACTTTTTAAAAAGAGCTCACTAGATGTGAATTAACATTCTACAAATATCTCAATTTTATGGCTGGGCATATCTTTGGTCCTGTACAAAATTAGTAATGCTAAATACCAAGACCCTGTTAATGTCTTAATAGGCTGATGACCCAACCAAGCATGCACAGAAGGATAATTTAAACCAGCAATCGGTTCCTAACAGCAGCTACATGTCTTGTGTTTTTCTCTGTGTCATCTTCCAAGGAACCAAATCATCCCTGCAGCTTGATTTTATGCCTTGACGGTACCGTAGAACAGTTTTGTGCAAAGAGAGGTTATTATGTGCATATACAATATATACCAAAAATGAATTCAATGTATCTGTATCTGTGTTGCTACACCAATAGATTGTAGTCAGTTGGCACAAAGCTAATTAATGAAAAAATATAGGTTTCTCTCATAGAAAACCGTTTGCATATCTTTGCCATAGGACTGAAGGTTGGTACCCATTGTGGTTGGTACCCGTCTATGTCTAGTCTAGTGAAAAGAAGGACTAGGGGAGCCATGATAACAGTCTTCCAATATTTGAGGGGCTGCCCCAAAGGAGAGGGGGTCAACCTATTCTCCAAAGCACCAGAAGGCAAGACAAAAAGCAATGGATGGAAACTGAACAAAGACAGAAGAAACTTAGAACTAAGGAGAAACTTTCTGCCAGTCAGAACAATCAACCAGTGGAACAACTTGCCTTCAGAAGTTGTAGGTGATCCAACATGGGAGGCTTTTAAATAGAGACTAGACAATCATTTGTCAAAAATGATTGTCCAGCATGGCTGGCTCAGGAATTCTGGGAGTTGAAGTTCACAAGTCATAAAAGGCCCCCTGCATTAGAACATGGCTTCCTTCCAAACCCCCGGGCCGTGGATTGCTACCAGTCTATTGCCTCTTAAAAACCAGGCTGCACAAGCAGCAGGAGAGTGAGCAAAGTTTCATCTGTGTATGCTCAGGATGTTCATCTGCGCTTGTGAAAAAACCCCACCCCAGTCTGTGGAAAATTTATCGTCCATGAAATTGGTCCCTGCTGCCAAAACGTTTGGGGTCCGCTAGATTAAAGCATCACTGGCAGATGACCAACCTATGACGAGAGTTCTTCAAATGAAGGTTTTCCTTAATTACTGTCAAATAACAATCAAATAAATCACTGCCTTTGCTTCCTACAAAGAATTTGGTGCAGGATAGTCCCATTTCATCAGGAGACAGGAGTTGCCCCATCGTGTCTCTGGGAGAGATGTAAGGCTCAGAAATTGATGTCTGTCCCGTGAGCTTCATTGTTCAGGAGGGATTTGTGACTTTGCCCACCAATCATTACAATGTTCAAGATTTGTAGAGGTCAGTTGGAACTGTTCCTTCCTTAGTGTATATGAAAAATAAGAAAGAAATGGTTTATTCAGTCAGGAAGAAAGAATTAAAGCAGGCACAATGAATCCGTCACAATAAAAAAACTCAGTCCATTACTTGTGACTGAAACATTTTTATTATTATTAAAAGAATGTTAAGAAAGAATGAAAAAAGGCTTAGCTTCCCATAGAGCTAAAAAGAATGAAAGCAAAACTGAATATATTTGTATTATGAATCTTTTGATCTCAGATGTAGTCTTTTAATTGAAGAAATGAAAACAAGAGAGAGTTTTGTCTTTCATTTGTCTTTCTTAAAGCCACAAGCTGAATAGAGATCAAGGCAGCCACAGATGTGCAGATAAATCATAAGTCTTTTATAAGAATCAAAACAGGCCCATCTGAGTTGCAGGGAAGAAACCATTTCTTTAAATTTGCAGAGGAAACTGATGCAAAAGTCCCTTTTTCCTTCAATGCTATCAGATTAATGCCCTGTTATTGACAGTTCTTTCTTTCCAAGATTCCAATAAAATATGTGAAATATCGGCATATTTTGAGTAATAGAGAAACAGTTTAGGCATCAGGATAGAAACTGGAAAACTGTGAGTTCTAGTTCTACCATAGGCCTGAAAGCCAGATGGGGGTCTCTGGGTTAGTTACCCTCTCTTAGCCCATGCCAACCCATAGAGTTGTTGTTAAGGAGAAAATAGGAGGAGGACTGTGTATTAGCTATGTTCATCACCTTGAATTACTAGTAGTCCTTGACTTATAACCACAATTGAGTCCAAAATTTCTGTTGCTAAGCGAGACAGTTGTTAAATGAGTTTTGTCCCATTTTACTGCCACCGTTATTAAGTGACTCACTCCAGCTGTTAAGTTAAATAACATCGTTGTATACTCAATGAATCTGGTTTCCCCACGGACTTTGCTTGTCAGAAGGTCACAAAAGGTGATCACATGACACCAGTCATATTTATGACTGCAACCGTCATAAATATGAGCCAATTGACAAGGATTTTGATCACATGACCATGAAATGCTGCAACCGTCATAAATATGAGCCAGTTGACAAGGATTTTGATCACATGACCATGAAATGCTGCAACCGTCATAAATATGAGCCAGTTGGCAAGGATTTTGATCACATGACCATGAAATGCTGCAATGGTCATAAGTGTGAGAAACGGTCATAAGTAACTTTTTCAGAGTTGTTATAACTTTGAACAGCCACTAAACAAATGGATGTAAGTTGAGGATTACCTGTATTTATATATAAAAAAGGTGTGGTATAAATAGATAAATAGAGTTATGTAAAGGGGGTCAGGATTCAATCTGTCACTCTGTGCATGAGCATTATATGTCTTGCAAAACGAAAAACCAAATTTTTTGTGGGTAGAGAAACTGACAAACATTTGAAAATAGACTGGATCAATCTGGGAGCCATGGAGAAATAAAATCCTGAAAAGTTTCCCCAGATGGACATTTTTTTTGTTTTCTTCAGTTTTGGGAGCTGAAACACTGCCCTTGGGAGTCAAGAGAAGCTAAGCAGTGCTTTTAAAAGAGGTTGAAGTTTGTAATAAAGGTAGTTCTCCACTTATGACCAGTTGCTCATTAACTGTTCAAAGTTCCAACAGACCTACTGGGATGAGGGGGTGTATCCACAAACCTGATTTGATGTTCTGATGGTCAGGAAGTCCCCCCTTGTAGTCACATGATCAACTTTGTATGCTCAGCAAGTGGGCCGCATTTATGATGGTTTGCAACGCCACAAGATCATGTGACTGCATTTTACAATGTTTTTCCAAAAACTGACATTTACCTCTGGTTTTTGGCAAAACTGTGCCCATAGTGGACCATTGGTTCACTTAACGACTCTATCGCTTGCTCATTTTGGATTTGAGGTTTAACAAGGCAAAACAGTTTGTCTCAGCTAAATCAAAACTGTACACTTT